>JAPYYX010001097.1:0-32438 GCA_030522605.1 Cremastinae sp. B BG-2022a | reverse complement strand
GTAGAACTTTGTTTCATGATGAAAGAAAACTTCCCACCAAAATTCATCCAAATCGGAAGGGGTCGATTCCAACTATTTGTCGATTTGATATGGAATGACCCATATATCAAAGTCAATATTTTAAAAAAATCGTAAAAATAATTTCAAGCGATGAAAAAAATTGTTTCAACACACCCAATGCTTAAATAATTAGATAAAAAAATTACGTGCTAAAATTATTGATATGTGATAAAAACTACATTACCCTGTTGACACATTAATCCCTCTCCAGTTTGTACATTAAGAAAATTTTATTTGACCAAAAACCAGAACTAACTACTTGCAGCTTCTAGATTCGAAAAGCGTGTACATTTTTTTTTCCGCATTACGAAAAATTTTTTTAAGAGAAAACAGCGGTGCGCCCTTCATTTTTTTATTTCATGAAAACAATACGATAGGACAGTCACACTGTTAAACGAGAGACACGAATAAAAGAATAAAACTGAGAAAAAAAACAAAATAGAAAATTAAAAATAATAAAATAAAATTGTCATTTTCGTAGATACCTTTTCTTGCTCTTCTCGCGTTTTCCTCTCGATTTCACTCAATTCTTTATCTACTTCAGTTCGCTACAAGCCAAACATAAAGGGACAAAGAAAAAAATAACAAAAAAAATCATAAAGGTAAAAAATAAAAACAAAGCGTAATTTAATTGCATAAATTACGAAATAAATAATCAACATTGAGATAAAAGCAACAAGTTACGTTTCCGTAACTTGATTTTTTTAAAAATATGAAAAATTGTTAACGCTTCCCAATACACTATAAAAAATCGTATATAACAATTTTTCTTGTAATGGAAAAAATTGTCTAACACTTTTTGTTATTGATGATGATAAATGATTTTTTAAATCCCTGCGAAATTATCTGTGCATCAACGCTAAAAGTTTCTTTTCGTGACTTTTTATCACTACTGACGATGAAGCTCAAAAATTGCAGCCTGATGTATGCTCATTTGTTGTATATGCATTATCTCCAAGTTAGTTCGTGACTCGATCGAAGATTGAAACGAGCAATAGCTCGTGTGTTTCATGCCACCTCGAAATTAGAGGACACTGACTCCACATGCATCGATTTTAAATTCAATAGCACGTGCTCATATTAATTTTCATGTCCAACAAAATCTCTAGATAATGAAATGCCAAACGTATTCGATTAGTACAGATTTTAATGCAAATTTAGTAATATGTAATATTTAATTCCACGTGTATTATTTTTTAGAAAAAAAATTATAACAAATAAGATTAATCGAATTTTAATACAAGCTCAGCAACTTTTTGGTTCTATTTCATGATTAATTTTTCAATCATTGTCGATATTTATATTTTTAATTAATAAAAAATAAATTATCTCCTTCTTGAATCACGTAATATTTATGATATAAAAAAATAGTAACGTGTATGTAAGCGTGAGCATTCCTTTGTGAACAGATTTACACTTAACTTTCAGACTACCATCTTACGAGTAAATTCGTCGATTTTATTAATTTACCTGAGCTTTGAGATCATTGAGTCTCTTCTGGGCCTCGCCTCGTTGATTTTCCAGTTGTTTCAGAGTCGCGGCAAGAGTATCCAACTCGCTCTGGAGACTCTTTATCTCTCCATTTTTTATTTTTATGTCAGCCTCCTTTTGGGCGATGTCCTGCTCCATCGCTCGCCTCTCGCGTGCCAATTCCGCAATGTCCTTGCTTATCATGTCGAGCTCAGGATTCGAATAGCCAGTGATATTATTATTTTCCTACAAACATAACATGAAAATAAATATCTGTTTTCTTTCACTTCTTAGTAGTGTATAAATTTGAAAATTTTGTTCTGTTTGATTCACAAGGGATTTTGATCTAATTTGGTCCCATATAATTTTAAGTTTGTAAATTATTTACTTCATAAATTAATTTTTTTATATTTTATTGATGTGCAAATTTATAATTTTTTAGCCATAAATTGTTTTTTCTTTTGATATACATATATATATATTTTTTTTCAAAAAATCGAATTTATCGGTAGTAGTAGTCGTTGGCTGTAATGGTCGTACATTGTTTTTTCTAATTTTTTTGTCAGAGAAGACACGTATTGAGATTAGAGGTTGTAAAATGAGTGAGAAGGCGAAAAGCAACGTTTCGAAAAAGAAAAGTTCGGATTCAACAGCCTCAGGGGAATTAACGAGACTATCGAGTTGCCTGAATATATCCAAAGCGAATTTCAGTCGCGACACAGCACGAGCTGACGCCCTTAATACTCAGAAGATACGACATTGTCAAAGCCTGAGAGATCTTCGAGAAGTGTCGAAAAATTTGAGATTCACCGAGTTATACGGTCCCGACTGGGATAAATCCGATATAAAAAAATTAAGACAGTTTTACAAGTGCAATTTTGTCAAATCAAAAATCAGTGACAAAAATTTTATTCCGCTCACTCCTGACTCTTGATCGAACTATGGACACAAAGAATTTTTTGATATTTTTATCTTTCTTTAAAAAAATTCCGGTAATTAAAATATTTGAAATTAATAAGAAAAATTTTTGTGAAAACATTCATAAATTCAAATTTTTCTTCACCCAGAATCAAATTTTGGCAATGATTTTACAAATTTTCGTGTACGTTCTGCTAATGTCGAATGCAGTCTCGAGTCTGGGGCTACCAAAAAAATTTGAAAAAAGATTCGACTCTTTGAAAAAGAAGATGAACAAATTTTTAAAAGGAAAAAAAGGTTTTTAGCTCGCAAAGTTTCCATCTCTTTAAATTTTTTAATTTCAACTTAAATTTTTAATTTATCTAAAATTATGAATTTTCTTTTCCTAGGCGATGAAATACTTTTGAACCTTTCCGACATAGAATATCCGAAAGTGAATAAAACTTTACGTCAAGCGTACAAAGAGCAATGGCAGGAGTATTATAAGTGTTTGAAAAAACGATTGAACGACGCTGGGCCGGAAAAGACGATTTATCCAGTCGCTCTGATGGCACTCGAGAGAACTACGGTCACGTAAGAACGATGACTAGACATTCAATCTACTCCGTGCTTGAGAATTAACATATCATTTTGTATGAGAGGAACAAAATTTCGAAATTGATTTTCTCATTTTCTCAGGCTAAAATGCAAGCTTTGCATATCGCCTGCGGAATTGCACGTAAATGAGGCAGTCGAATGGCTTTACAATAGCACGAGCAACAAAGCTATTTCGAACATGCCAATCCAGGTTTCGGAACACGCCCTCATCACGCCTGACACGAGAGATTTGAATTTGTATAACGTCCAGGTCGGTTCCTAGATTAAAAATAAAAAACAAACTTTAATTTTTATGACAAAAATTGTGACTAGAATTAAAAAAAAATTAAAATCACCAGCAAAGTCTGGAAATTTTGGAATGTCAAAACAATTTTATTGACATATTTTATATGGAGGAAATTTTTTTTTTAATTCTACGAAATTCTTAAATTTTTCAAAAATAAATCTTGAACCAAAAAATTATTTTTCCTTCACATAAAATAATGTTAAAATGTTTTGTAGTTGGCTGATTCGGGCATTTACTGGTGTCAACTGGACGACACAATGTCACTTCCTTATTTTCTTCATGTTGTTAATGAAGAAAATGAATTGATGCGTCCGGTGAAACCAGAGACTGCGGCGTCAGGAAATTATTCCGCACTGCCGGAAAATCTTGAGGAATACAATTTGAGAGTTTTTTCTCTGTGGACCCCTTGGTCACCCTGCTCGACTTGTGGAAAAGTTGGAAAAAGAGTCAGATATGGATATTGCACATTATCTTTGATAAGCGGACAGCATAGGAGGGCTGCGAATGAATATTCATCATCAAACGTTGACAAAAAGAAAGAGATTGAAAAACAATCAAAATTAAAGAATTTCCAAAATCAAGAGTCGAATTCGGAAAATTTTTATTTCCGAAGAAAGCGAGGTAAAACTTGTAAAAATAAAATTGACGTGTAAACGGAATAAATAAAATTCGATCAATAAAATGTTTCATCAATACTCTCAAGCTGAAAACGAAATAGAAAAATTACTTGGGCTTGATGAAAAATCCGACGTGAAGAGCAAAACTGACAATAAGAAAAAGAAACTAAAATCACCTAAGGAAATAAAAAAATTGGCTCAGAGTGTCTTGCCAGTATTTCATAACAGACTTCCGTGCAGAGCGCCCCAAATTCCGAGAGCTATTTTAAAAATTCCGGAAATAGGTGAAAGAGGAACAGAAGTAATGACTGGATTCTGCAAGGTTTTCGTATTGAATGGTCGATATGTTCCACGATATTAAAAAAAACCCCAAGACAAATATGAAATTTGTCTTTGTAGGTAAAATGTCATAAAGATTCGGTTTTCGAAGTGCGCGACGAGTCAGGAAAAGTGTTGGAAAGTGCGAACAACAGCGCTGGAGTTTATTCGATGCTTCAAGGCCTACCCGAGCCTGAATCAAGTATCGAACGAACCACGATTTATCGCAAGCACAAAAAGAAGGCGGAAATCGCATGTCCAGGGTAAAAATCTCCTGTTAAAAAAAAACAATGATTTAAAAAAACGAAATAATCAAACATTGTTTTCAGAACTTTGAACTCAGACATTCCAGTGACCTGGCAAGTGGGAACAAAAGTTATGATACCGTCGATGATAAAGGAACAAACGAAAAATCGAATAAGTATTGATTCGCGGCAGCGAATATTGATTGATAAATTACAGTTCGCCGATGCGAATATATACAGCTGTTGGCAGAGAGGACAGCTCGTGGGGACGATAAGATTGCAAGTCACACAGGAGATCGAATTGAAGATTGACCATCGAGTATTTATGATAGGCGCTATCATTATTCTCGCCACGATGTTGAGAGTGTTCTGGCGAGCTTTTGTAGGACGAAAGAGATTTACGATTCACTGACTTCAAATTCAAGTGTCAACGGAGCCGACTTATCAGTACGATCATTTGTGAAAACTTAAAAATAATAAACATGAGAAATAATTAACATCATTAAAGAATATATAAATAATATTCCTCACCACAACGACATCGGTTGTTTTTCTTAACGATGGTGGCATCATTTCTGGCGTTAGGCTTGCTGGTGGATCGATGCCTTTCATTTTCTGCTTTATTAGCCACATCGAGAGAGCGAATTGCTCCTTGTTTAATTTCCCACTTTGGCAAATATCGCACAAGCTCCTGAAAATGTACATAAAACGTTAAACTTTATTCTTTGCTTCTGAACATAAAATGAATCAATTGAAAAATGCGGTTGCGTTTTCTGTACCAAATATTTGCCAGAACTGCCTGAGGAAGACGACTCTGCAAAAAGACGTCCTTGATTTCGGCTCCGGAAACGAAACCGTCCATATCCATATCGGCTTGAAGGAAGAGTTTGTCGGCAGCTGCTTGATCCTCTGCAGACACGACCCATTTAACCGGAGCTGGAAATGCCTGAAAAAAGAAATAAGAAAAATTATTACAATGTACGATTAATAAATAATTCTTTCTGATGAATTCTAAACATTTCGTGTCTTTACCTTTACGGGTTCGAGGCCTACGAGACTATTAACGGCGTTTCCCGTATTCGGCAACGATGGAATCGGCGGCGGTACAGCCATAGGCGGTACTTGAACCGGAGGCGCGTTACTAACGACTGGAATCGATGTTTTCCTTTTTCCTGGAGCTACCAATTCAGGAGGAAGTACGCTCGGTATCGCATATTTCTCCAATGCTTTGTACACCAGGTGCATTGCCTAAAAAGTTACAAATCAAATATTATTTACATATAAAAATCATAATGATGAAGACAAAATGAAATTGATGTTTAGCATGGATCTAATTTTATTAATATTAATACGTACAACAACAAATTCGTGTCTATCGAGCATCCCATCCTTATCCATGTCAGCAAGATCCCAAATTTTACCAAGAGTGTCAACGGGTAACTTGCTATCCATCAATACTCCCTTGACCTTGTTTCCAGGAATGTATCCGTTCGATGGTTGAAGACTGTCGAAGAGTTGATCGTATTTTGCTCGCTCGCTTGGCTTTATGGACCAATCTCCGCTGCTCACGGAAGTTATAACCGGAGGACCTGGCACTGATGGCCTCTGAGTTATCTTCGGCATTTCACCCTGTACAATAAATTTTTATTATTATTTTTCAATTTTATTTCAATATACAAAATTTTTTGAATCATTTTTCAGATTTTTTAGTTCCACGAGTATGAAGTACAGGCAATTAGAAATTCGTTTTTATTTTTATTTCCAAAGCACATTGTCATTACTGTCCTTACATAAAATTTAAACTAAACACATAGTATTTTGAAAGATTATATTTTCAGTATATGCAAGAAAAAATTACATGAGTGAACATTTAGTTTGAAAAATAAGGATGATAGAAAATGCAAATTGCAGCAAAAAATGTATTAATAATTTATAATTTTATCCTTTATACACACTTTCATGATATTGCATCATCTATAGTGTCTCTTAAAATTTTTTTGTGCAGTTAATATTTCCATTAGGATACTTTAAAATTTAACATTCTTGGATAAGTAAATTGTACATTAAAAATGGAAATTGTGAATGAAACTTTTGGTCAATTTTTGAATAAAATTTAATATAATTAATTACATCGTAAATAATATTTTAAGAGATTTAGTAAGTAAAATAATTTACCATTTTTGGAGGTGCAATATCCTGACTGAGATTGGCCACATTTAGTTCACGACCAGCTTGCGCAAAGGCACATAATTTTAGGGCTACGAACATGCCCGCCTTGTCGAGCAACCCTCGAGACTGAGGATCAGCCATGTCCCATATTTTGCTGAGGATGACATCGCTCAATTGAGATTTTTTCAGAAATCGGGCGGCTTCCAAAGCTCCGATACGTCCATAACCATGGGGATCAACCTAATCATTTTAAGAATTTGTTTTTTTAGTAAGTCCTGTTAGAATTTCTTAAATTTTTAATTTTACATAATCTTTACAAGTTAAAATTAATATTTTACTGCTCCTACCTGATTATAGTAGGCTTCGTAAATGGCAACATGGCTTCCAGCCACCTGTAAACAAAATTTTGCATTACATTCATTACAAACCATTTTTGTCTTCTTTTTTCATTTCATTTTTGAAATATTTGAAAAGTACAATTGTTTGTAGGGTGACTAAAAGCTAATTTTATACTATCTCAAATTATACTTTCAACTTAAAGTCACCAGTACAAAACGTATTGGAATATGTTATATTATGAATCTTTTTAGATATTTTTTATAATTTCATTTGCCTTAAAAATAAAATAGCCTAAAACACTACTTGGATGTAAAATTATTCCATACATGGCAAAAATACTTTTTCATACCATTTGAAAATCTTACTCTCAATTATGAAACAAAAAGTTAATAAATTTTTCAATAAATCTGAATTTTGTATCAAATTGTTATGAATCTTGTTCTCTACATTGTTTAAATAGTAACCAAACTGTTCGTGTAATAAAATTGAAAAAAAAAACGAAATATTCTAATAATACTGCAAAGTTGTTTTCAAATCCAACAAACATCAACATGTAAAAAGTTATCACAGAAGCTTGTAATGACACAAAAAAATTAGATAACAAGCGATATTCGAGGACTCGACGTTCAACACAATTTGAGGCTAAGTCAGACGATGCATCGAGACGAGTTTTCCTCTCGAATGAGAAAACAGCGAATAAATAATCTGATAAAGTCTGATCCTCGATACTGAAGATAATAATGCGAAAAAACTGGCTGTCAGATCTTTGTAGACAAGTGTCGGAAAAAAAAAGAATATGAACGTGATACGGTCGAGGTTCGTGAATACGAGAACTAAAAAAAACGGTTGAAAAGGTCAAATTCCACGCGAAGCAAATGTTTCCGAATAAACTTCAGATGGTAAATTTTCATTTAATTATGAAAACTTGTTATTTAGATGCTTGATTATAATAAAAATTGTAATATACCTGCGTGGGTGACGGCAGGGCAGCCATACTTGCATGGAATACTGGCTTAACCAATCGGGCGGTCAATCGATAGCGCTAGTCGTTTGTAACGATTTCGAGCCGCATTTCTCTTTGACGTATCCGCGCAGAGAGAAGTGGGCGACGAAACAAAACCCGCAAAAGCTTATCACAGGATGAGCACGATTAAACGAGCGGACATCCGTGCGTCACTCTATGATTATATTTACGTATTTTTCTTTACGAGGAACTAAATTTCAAGCGTTTACCATACGCCAGACGAATACACAATGAGATTCACTCGAGAACGAATCAATGGCAACGAACTAATCGTGCTACGTACGTTTGTATATTTATATATTTCGCTACGCAGGTGCATGCGCGAAATACTATTGTCGCGCACACATTGACGAATTTTGTATTTTTACGTGTATACAACGTTGTTTTACTTTCATTTTTAACCAACAGATAACGCTTTTTGGCCGCGACGTGGCTCCCTCTACAGTGAAAATTGTAAATTCGTCGAAGCGTCATGGCGCCATTAAATATGGCCGAGTACACACAAACCTGATTGTTTTCCCGCGGTTACTGTTTTTTCAACATATCAGTAGATTCGTTGCATCTTTTTTTAACCAGGTAAGCACTCGTAATTCGTAAATTAGTCTATATTTAACTTCAGTGGATAAATTGTGAAAATTGGATCTTTTACCGTGACGTCCGTTGACTCCTCGATGGGGCTACTTCGTAGCTTCATTTCGGATATTTTGTGTACTTTGAAGTTCTGATGAACGAGACAGAAGTTGAAACGTAAACAACCGTTATGAGCAAGTAAATTATTCATTTATTCGTATTGTCAAATGTTTGGAGTTACAATTGTTTTGTTGGTTGAAACTTGGTTAGAAACCACACTCGGAGTATCAACAAAATTTCGCCGACAATTTATTCAACTTCATTACACGATGTATACTTTATAATTTGACGTTTGTGCCAATCAACTTTCGTAATCAGTACAGTCTTAATTGAGAATTTATTGGAACTTGTTTCAATATCAAAAAATCCATTTCACAAGAAATTATTTGTTCACCGTTGATGTTAATGCAATTATTTGTTATTCAAGATGCACTCTACGTGACAAGCAAATATTGGAAAATCTAGAACAATGATGCATAGAAGAGGAGGAAAAAGAATCCGGATGGACGATCCCGTCCCTCCGGAGTACGAGGCGCCAATGACACCGATGACGCCGATGCACGACAACACTGCCGGCGATAGTCAAGAATACTCCACATACGGATCTTACAATCAAGCGCCGCAGACTCCGTTGCACAATCCAACACCTGAGCATTATTCCTCTGAGGGTTACAGCTCTCCGGGAACTTCGCAGCAGCCTTATCAAGAGAATTTAGCGAATGATTCGATGCAATTCGAGCAACCGATGACACCTGCGAATATGAGAATCACGCGAAATACGAGAGCGAGAATGCGAGGAGGTCCGATACAGCAACCAAAGTACAAAGAGATCGACACGGATTATCCTCCAGCGCCGCCGACTCGAGGAAGGGGCGGAGGTGGCGGCGGTGGACGAGGACGCGGAAGACGAGCTCTGAATCCAAACAGCTCGGAGGACGAGGCGAGCCTTTACTTTGTAATACGAAACAACAGGTCTTCCTTGACGAATATCGTTGACGATTGGATTGAGAAGTACAAGATTAAACGAGAAAACGCTCTGCTGATGCTGATGCAATTCTTCATAAACGCGAGTGGATGCAAGGGTCGAATAACGCCGGAGATGCAAGGAACCATGGAGCACGTGGCGATCATTCGTCGCATGACGGAGGAGTTTGACGAGGAGAGTGGAGAATATCCTCTCATAATGACTGGCCAACAGTGGAAGAAATTTCGCTCGAACTTCTGCGAGTTTGTACAAATTCTCGTCAGGCAATGCCAGTATGCGATAATATACGATCAATTTCTCATGGACAATGTTATATCGCTGTTGACCGGTCTCTCGGACTCTCAAGTTCGCGCTTTCAGGCACACGGCGACACTCGCGGCTATGAAGTTGATGACGGCCCTCGTGGACGTCGCTTTAACCGTGTCGATAAATCTCGACAACACTCAGCGTCAGTACGAAGCGGAGAGGCAAAAAGCTCGTGAGAAGCGAGCCGCGGACAGGCTCGAGTCGCTCATGACGAAGAGGAAGGAGCTCGAGGAGAACATGGACGAGATAAAGAACATGCTCACTTACATGTTCAAATCCGTTTTCGTACATCGTTACCGGGACACTCTACCGGAGATCCGAGCAATATGTATGGCGGAGATTGGCGTTTGGATGAAAAAGTTTCATCAGAATTTCCTAGACGATTCTTACCTCAAGTACATCGGTTGGACGCTCCATGACAAAGTTGGCGAAGTCAGATTAAAGTGTCTTCAAGCGTTGCAGCCGCTTTACGCTTCTGAGGAGCTCAAAGCGAAGCTCGAGCTCTTCACGAGCAAATTCAAGGACCGCATCGTCGCGATGACTCTCGACAAGGAATACGACGTCGCGGTTCAGGCAGTCAAATTGGTCATATCAATATTGAAGCATCATCGAGAAATTCTCACGGACAAGGACTGCGAGCACGTTTACGAGCTCGTTTATTCGTCCCATCGCGCCGTAGCTCAGGCGGCTGGAGAATTCTTGAACGAGCGACTCTTCACCCAGGACGAACAGTCGACCGTCGGAGTTAAAACGAAAAGAGGAAAGAAGAGATTGCCTAACACACCTTTGATAAGGGATCTCGTTCTCTTCTTCATCGAATCGGAATTGCACGAGCACGGGGCTTATCTCGTCGACTCTCTCATCGAGACGAATCAGATGATGAAGGATTGGGAATGCATGACGGATCTTTTGCTCGAGGAGGCTGGACCCGAGGAGGAAGCCTTGGACAATCAGAGGGAAACTTCTCTGATCGAGCTCATGGTCTGTTGCATAAAACAAGCGGCGACTGGAGAAGCTCCGGTCGGACGAGGACCAACGAAAAAACTATTATCTATCAAGGAGCAAAAGCAGGTACAGGACGATAAACAACGTTTGACCGAGCATTTTATCCAAACGTTGCCGCTCTTGCTGGACAAATATCGAGCGGATCCAGAAAAATTAGCGAATCTCCTGGCCGTTCCTCAATACTTTGATCTCGAAATTTACACGAAATCGAGACAGGAGCAAAACTTGGATTCGCTATTGAGCAAGATTCATGGAATCGTCGAGAAGATGCACGACGCCGAAGTCTTGGACACTGCGGCGAAGACCCTGGAGTACATGTGCGTGGACGGTCAAGCGATATTCACGCGTTGCGACGTAGCGCGTTCGACCCTCATCGACTGGATAGTAAACAAATACAAAGAAGCGATCGACGATTATCGAACCGTCATCGACGGCGCGGATGTTCCTGACGAAGATGAGATCTTCAACGTTATCCAATCTTTGAAAAAAGTCTCGATATTTTACGGCTCGCACAATTTGAATCCCTGGAACATTTGGTCTTTTCTGTACAAAGATATTGAAGATGCGAAAGACCCTTCGAGAGGATTTCCCAACGAGGCTCTCAAATATTGCATCACAGCGTGTTTCTTCTCGATCCTCTGGGGTCAACATCATCTCATGGAGTCCGGAGACACGAGCTCACGCGGAGAGGAAGAAGCTCGCCAGCTGAAAGAGCGTTTGCACGCTTTTATGGACTCGATGAGACATTTCGTCGCGGGTGACGGTCCTGGAGGTCCACCACCCGCGATTCTTCGTGAGGAGGCTTACAACACCATCTGCGATTTGCTCGTCGTATTTTGCAATCAATTAAACAGCCTGCCGAATCCTCTTCTTCACCAGCTTGTATACGAACCTGATCAGCATATGCAGATGATGCTCAACCGATTTATCCAGGAGTACGTCTTCTCCGAGGAGGAGGACGACGAGCACGACGAGCACTCGAAAATTGAGGAACTTCACAAACGACGAAACTTCTTGGCTGGATATTGTAAACTCATCGTTTACAATATGATACCGACAAAAGCTGCGGCTGACGTCTTCAAGCATTATGTCAAATATTACAACGATTACGGAGATATAATTAAAACTACTCTGGGTAAGGCGAGGGATATCAACAAGACGAACTGCGCACTGACGATGCAGCAAAGCTTGAATATTTTGTACAACGAAATTGCTGCGGATAAGGGAAAAGTCAACAGAAATAGCGAAGAGTTTACAGCGATCAAGGAACTCGCGAAACGATTCGCGCTCTCGTTTGGCCTCGACGCGGTGAAAAATCGTGAGGCCATCACGGCGCTTCATCGAGCTGGTGTTCTATTTGCTATTACACCACCGGAAAACGTAGAACTCGATCCTACGGGGCCACCACCGAATTTACCGTTCCTCGAAATTCTTGCTGAGTTTACGAACAAATTGCTAAAGC
Source organism: Cremastinae sp. B BG-2022a (assembly GCA_030522605.1). NCBI lineage: Eukaryota > Metazoa > Arthropoda > Insecta > Hymenoptera > Ichneumonidae > Cremastinae sp. B BG-2022a. Next base: position 20,007 of record JAPYYX010001097.1, on the reverse strand, counting down.
AGGACAAACGACTCGTGTAAGTATTTTTAATATTTTTGATAATAAATTATTAAAATATATAAAATACATAAAATATATTTGACAAAATTTGTATTAAGTTTATAACATTTCATGTTTTATATTCTAGTCTCAACTTCCTGGATAAGAGGCTGCAAGCAGGCATGCCGTCCTCTCGAGGCGAAGATTGGCAACCACTTTTGCTCTACAGGAACAGTTTGCTCCACGGCGAGACGGATCAAGTTCCAGTAACGAGTAAACGTGCATATACGCGTCGTAAGAAGGATCACGCAGCAGGTAAACAAAATTGATTAAAAATAAATTAAAAATGAAAAAGAAGTCGAATACATCGTTTTTGTTTTACAATTAAAATTTGAACTATTAAGTAGAAACCTAACAAAACTATTTTTTCTCAGAAGAGGAAGAAGCGGACGAGGCCGACGAAGTGTCCGATCACGAATTTATGGGGTGAGTTACTTCGAAATCTAATCATAGTAAAATTATCATCATCTTAAATTACGCTTTTCGCTTTTATTTTCATTCCTCTAAAACGACTTTGCACTCTGTGGCGTTTCTAGTCTATCATTTACGTTTCTTTTTTTTTGTTTATTTTATTTTATCTGCTTTTTCAGTATCTACTAACCGCTCTATTCGTCAACGCCATACGCCCACGCTCATCCTTAATCTGCTTTGAATGTGCGCAGTCCTTTAACGCGAAATTCATAGCGTCGAACCTGATGCCTCGAGGCAGTGCTTTTGGGTCGTGGCTCGAATTTTATATTTTTATACATCAAAGAGAAAGGAAAAAAAGAAAGAAAGCGAGAGAGCGAAAAAAAAGAACGAAACACGAATGTGTGTGCGCGTGTGTGACTGTGTGTTCCGAGTCGTTTCTATTTACGAATACGACGGGGATTCGGTGCGGTTTGAACGAATAATTAATCATAATAATGATAATATTAATAAAGGGAAAGACGAAGAGCTTTGAGATGAGATATTAAAACGGGTTTGCTACGTATATAATTTTACAGGGCAGGGCAACACATTCTGAACAGATGAAGGGGTTGAAGTTCGACAATGAAAAACAGCCCTCCTGTATCCGGTGCCGCGTCCTAAGCAGCCTGTATAGACTTTCAAATGAAACTCTATCGTAGCCTATTATCGAGGTACCGAGGAAAATTTCGTCCGTTCTCATTCGGCCGTACCGTGTAGATAAAAAGAATTTTCAAAGAGAATAAAACAAACGAAAAAAAAAAACATAAATTTAATAATAAAATATAAAACGAGAGCTATCAGGCACTCAATTTCCTTCTCTAAATGGGAAGAGCTAAATCTTGTATTATTGTACTTTGTTTATATTTATAGTTAAAAGAATACAAATTGGTTTAAACAATCTAACAAAAAGGAAACTTTCGCTGTTAATTTCGAAACGATGAGATCCAAATTCCTCCGTCCCTCTTTAAATCCTAATTACTCGATTATTCCTTTATTATTATTGTTATCATTATTTCTATTATTATTATTTTATTATTTTATAAGGTCAGTAGTCTTTAAAGCGATATAATTATGTATCTGGCACAATTCAGTCTTTTGACACGTCTCGTTACTCTCGTTTGTTTCTTTCAGCAAGCAAAAGAAGAAGAGAGGACCGAAGAAGAATCCGTGAGTATTGTCAACTACTTCCGGTCTAATTTTTTTTTTTTTCGATATTTATTTCGACTGCGTGTGCGTCTTTTTATGGATCGTGGCCCGCTCTGGCAATGTCCCCGTTGCCAGAAAGTGCTGCGCGAAAAAAAAGAAATAATAAGAAAAGAGAAACGAGAGAAAAAAAGAAATATGTTCTTGGCAGACTACCAGTTTCAAAAGTCAATTACCCGAGAGGATCGAGAGCTTCTGGCTTTTACGACTCTAATAATGATATTTCGCTGACACCTGGATCACCTGTGCCCACGATCGAGGACTCATCCCAAAGTCCTTCTCATGAAATCGACAACAGACTCAAAACTATGCAGATTAATTCACGATCGTAAGTATTTTTGATATTTCCTTAAATAATTCTTTATTAATTTCAATGTTTTAATTTAAATTAAAAATTTTGATGAAACATTATTTGAATTTTTGTATAAAAAATTGTAAAACTTTCTCAGCAAGGTTTGCATCGATAACATTCTAAGAAATTTCCTAACTGCAAAATTTTTATTTCTGTATTTCGGATTTATAAAAATTTTGTAATTGTTTGAATTTGTACGTCATTTGTACATGCATATCATTTATTGACCGTTTCCCTTTGCTCTAGAAGAAGAACTCAAGATCAGTCAGGGGAACCGAGAGAACTTCGTAGGACGTCGAGAAATTCCGGTCGATACGTCGAGGGCCAGTATATGGTGAGAATTAACGATAATTAAAACTTTTTAAAATAAATTTACAATAAATTCAATTTCTAACGTCAAATAATTATTTATATTTTTTTATCTCTTCAGGAATCTGACTCGGAATAAAAATGAGAAGCAGAATCGTTATGTCGAAGACATGTGCAATTGATCCTGGTACAGCCAGGTCTGCATTTAAGTGTGACGTCTAAAAATTACGCTCAAAGAGACTGAAACTTATCAGACTACATGATGCTAACATGAAAAGATTATATTAGTATAGTCCTCTTGAAACATTCATAACGCGTTTGACGTCGAATCGCGTTGATGTATTTTGATAATAATCGTAGAAAAAAAGAAGATCAAAGTATTATCGTTTGTTATTACTATAGTATTTAATGATTTTATAATAATAAAAAACATTAGCCAAATATAAAGAACATGTTAAGAATTGTACAAGCTACCTCTAATGTGACTTAATTCCGAAATAATTCACTTAATTACGTTCAGGACGCTGTTTCCGGAAAATGCTGCTCAGTCGCCTTCCTTTCGGAGTGCCTGCCGTATTCTGGAATATAGGAAAAAAAATTAATTTTCGCAATCTCGATTATGATATAATTTTATCACTCGTACTTATTTGATTTCATTATTTATCGGCAATTTACCTCATCATGACGTTTCGACATAGAAGTTCCAAAGAGATTTTTCAGTCCTCTAGGAGTCGCGGTCGTGCGCCTCTCGACGTTGCGTTCTTTCAATATCCGACTGTTCGGACTCTTAAGCTCATTTCCCTGTGTAGGAATAGAAAACTGTTATTAGAAATATTAAATTCATAATAAAGTGGCTATTGACTAATTTTTATAAAATATGTAAAATTAATGCAAAAAATACGTCATAAAAATGTCAATTCTTCAATGTGCTTAGAACAGCTGTGATTGCAGTCACGAATCATTATTGATTTGATCAATAATAATTTATTAAAGTAAGATTTCACTGAGGTTAAATAGAGTTTACTAAAGTAAAAATCTAATCGTGATGGTGTAGGAAAACGAAGCGTGTGCAGATGTAATTGTAAAAATTGCTGTAGCTAGTTTATCAACGGAAACGACTAAAACCATCGATCTCACCTGCAACGAAAGTCTACCACCATTCTTGCTCGGCGTCGGCGGACCCGGCCTCTTGTACGAAGTCTACACACCAACACAAAACAAAAACACACATGCAATCTTACGATAAAGTACCAAAAGGAAAAAAAACCTAACATATAGTCTCATGCAAGTTGATTTTCAAATTTTGTTCACAATCAGACGAAACGATACCTGCGTCCGATCTTTCTTCTTTGGCTTTTGTCCCGGAAGAAGACTCTGACTGAGACTATCGTTGAAAATGTCATCACCTGACACACCATTCTATGAAACAGAAATTATTTGTTTCGATTGTGTAACAAAAACCGCTATACCGAGTTGGATTAATTCTTGAAATTAGACAGAAAAAATATACACAGGACGTGACGATTTACAGTGAATCTAAGGAACGTGATCTGACAGTGGACGAACGATGTGCGTTTATTTTGATGTTTTTTACCTTGATATCATCTTCGTTCAATGCAACCGGTTGCAAATTTGTTTCAACCGCATACGAAGATTTCAAATGAGGCCTGCACATGGAATTTCGCATTCGTAGTTCCGAGAGTCTGTTGAAATCTGGCCCAATCGCCGAGCAACGACCTTCTTTCAGATCAGCTGCAATATTATTTCGAATATTTACAGTATTAATAAAATATGAAATTTTTTGAAAACATTTTTTTTAAATAATTGAAATAATTTCAAACCTAAATAAACGCTGTCGAAAACTTCTCCTTCCTCATCTTCGGCTTTGAAAGCATTTCCCATTGCCTGGATGCTCTTCACGCTGTGCCTTCTTGTTGAGAAAGTTGTCGTTTCCTCTTCGATGACTTCAACGGCTCGATATCCGGCTCGGGCCATCGACTCTCTCGGCGCTCTATCCGATGAAAATTCTCGTCTATCCAAACTGTAATTAGAAGTATAAAAAATTATTTTTCATTTACTGATAATGGCTGATACATTGTAAAAAAACCGAAAGTTGGAGCCCAAAACATTAGACAACTGGAAAAATTAAAAATTGATTTATAATTACCTAGCAGTTTTCTGACGATTTTCACTAATTTCAACAAGCTCTTGTTTTTGCCCTTTCAATATTTGTAGTTGTTGGAGTGCAACTTGTTTCTCTTGAGTCTCGGCTAATAATTTTTCACCGACGTCCCAATAACGAGAGCTTAGATCACTTATGTGGGCTTTGTATTTTGCAATATCTTCGGTGTATTTTCGACACTGCTGCTCCGTCTGTGCTCGCAAGGCATCCATCTTTTCCTTCATAGCTTTTTCTTGCTCCTGATTCAGTTTCGCTACTTGTTCGTTGTACGCGGTTTTCTGTGAAAAAATGAAAAAAATTTAACTAACACCAACCATTGTGTTTACAAGTATAAATAAACTTTTTGATATAAATATTTACCATTCTTTGTTTAATTTTTTCGAGTTTTTTGTCGTACTCTTGGTGAACCGATTCCAAACGAGTGTCGCTGCTTTCTTTTTCCTCAATTCTTTTCGACAACTCTGTTTTTTCTTTTTCCAATTCCTCAGTCAGTACTCGAAGTCGGTCCAGTTCCGTTCGTTCGTCCACGTTCAATGTCTCCGAAATCTCAGTTTTAAGTTTTTTATTAGAATTCCTTAATTCGTCCATATTTTTCTCCATCTTGGCATTTCTCACTCTAGCGGCCTCGAGTTTGTCCTTCAATTCTTTTTTCTCTTTTAAAGCTCTTTCCAGCTGCACATGGATCGGTTCCTCGTTCGGTTCTGTCTTGATCATGCCAACCTTCAACTTCGTCTCATTCGTTTTCAGGAAATTCGAGAATTCTTTTATCTTGTCTTCAACGCTCGCCAGGTCGTTTCTGAAGCTTTCACTCTGTCTCATTTCCTCAGACAATTTTATTTCTGGTGAAAATTCTTCTTTTATCGGAGGCGATGAATCCTCGTGGGCTTCCTGGAGTTTAGATTCGGACCAGATGAATATTCGACAGAGGTTTTTTAACAGAGACTTCGAATTACACGTGTGACGCAATTTTAAGCTCGACAGAGAATCGTCCAAATCTTTTAATTTGATTCGCAGTTGCGCGAGTTCCTCGCGAGCTGAATTATCACAGGTCAAATAAGTCTGTGCTCGATCGTTGAGTGATTTCCAATTTTCCATCAGGCCAATAATATCGTCGTCCACTTTGTCACGTCCTGAAATTGTTTCAGAAAGCAATTTCTGCAATTCTTTCGTTCTTCTCGCCAAAAGAGACAAACGTTGATCACGATTTTCCAGCTCACTCTCGACGCTGCTCAAACGTTTCTCCATCTCGGATTTTTGTTTCTTTGCTTCCTCGGATACCGCTGACGTTTTTTCCTTCTCGCTGTCGAGATGTTCCTTCAGAGCCTCGTTAGCCTCACCTAGAATCGAAACTGCTTTTTTAATCGTTTTCGCATCCTCGAGGAAAGACGAGACTATGATTTGTGGGTCGTCAGAATCGACGACTTGATCCTTAGGACGAGCCAACTCCGGACAAGCGTTCCTGACGGAGTCCCAGAGCGAGCTTAACTCGAATTTCAACGTTTTTGATGTCTCTTTAACTTCTTCCAATTGAGAATTCAAAATTTTGCAAGTCTCGGTCGTCTCGTGATTTTTTAATCGTTCAGATTCCAAAGAATGTTCCAAGTCCTTGGCCAGTGTTGATATTTTTGTGTTCTGGAGCTTCAGTTCGTTGATTTCCATCTGGGAGTCCTTGACTCTCGATTTCGCGTCCTCGAGATTTTTGGCTTTGTCTGACAATGAATTTTTAAGTGATTTCAATTCCTCCTCCAAATTTGACAGTTCGATGGATTTTTCGTCCAGGGCTCGAGTCTGAGTCTCCAGAACTTGATCCTGACTCGACCTCACTTCCTGCAAATTCACAATAACTTCTTTCATTTTTAACTCAGCTTCGATCTTCTCCTTACCAAGTTGCTCCAATTTCGCCCTGACGACGTTCAAACTCTCTTCTTTCAATTTCTCCTCCAATTTCAATTCTTCGCGAGAATTCTCAGCGATCACCAAACGCTTTTCCAACGAGGCTATCGTGTTGCTCGTCACTTCAATTTTTTCCATCAAGACTTCCTTCTCCAGTTTCAACTCCGCCAGAGTGCTCTCCAAACTTCTCACGTTGTCCAGACGAAGTTTCGATTCTTCTGCAAGTTCTGCGATCTTTTTGCGCAGGTTCGATGACTCTTGATTCGATTTTTCTTCCAGATTTTCATGCTCTTTGCGAGCATTATCCAGTTCCAGACGAAGAGCGTTCACTTCCTCGATCAAGTCGGCGTTTTTGTTTGAAGTTTGAGACAATTCCGACTCCAATTGCGTTTTCTTCGTGTCGAGTTCGCCGATCCTCTCGCGTTGTTGCTCCAGTTCTAAAGAAAGTTTTTTCATCGACTCGATGGATTCTCGTTCTTTGTCGATTAAACTCGAATTTTCTTTCGTCTGCTTATCTATGATTGTATTTAATTTTTCAAGTTCTTGTTCCATAGACTGAATTTCTTGTGACATGTTCGACGTTTTCTTAATGTATGAGTCCAATTCTTCAGCCAGTTTCGATTTTTCATTTGAAATAATTTCAAATTGATTTTTCTCGTCAAATAATTTTTCTTCCAATTCAATTTTTGTCGTGCTCAGTTCATTGATTTTTTCTCGTTCTTGTTCCAATTCCAAAGAAAGTTTTTTGATTGAGTCGATGGATTCTCGTTCTTTTTCGATTAAACTAGAATTTTCCTTCGTCTGCTTCTCTATAGTCGTTTTCGATTTTTCAAGTTCTTGTCCCAGAGTTTGAATTTCTTGTGACATGTTCGATGTTTTGTCAATGTACGAGTCCAATTCTTCAGCCAATTTCATTTTCTCGTTTGAGATAATTTCAAATTGATTTTTCTCTTCCATTAAGATTTCCTCCAATTGCATTTTCGTCGTGCCCAGTTCGTTGACTTTTCCTCGTTCTTCCTTCAGTTCCAAAGAAAGTTTCTGAATTGAATCGAGGGATTCTCGTTCTTTTTCAATTAAATTCGAATTCTCCTTCGCCTTGTTCTCCACAATGGTGTTCAATTTTTCAAGCTCTTGTTTCATGATTCCAATTTCTCGTGACATGTTAGAAGTTTTTTCAATGTAAAAGTCCAACTCTTCGGTCAGCTCTTTTTTCTCGTTTGAAAAAATTTCACACTGATTTTTTTCTTCTATTAATTTCTCCTCTAATTTAATATTCGATGAGTTCAGATTTTCCAATTGGTTTTTCAATTCCTCGTTGGTTGAAGACACTTGCCGAATTTTTTCAGAAGCTTCTTCTAGTTCGTGTTCCGTTTTTGTTATTTTTTCCTTCATAGTCAAATTTTCACTGACACGATTGGATAATTCTTTTTCGAGATTTTCTTTCTCCATTGAAATTCTCGAAAAATTGTTTTCCCCTTCTCTCAATTGTTCTTGGAGAGCGTTGTTCGTTTTCTGGAAATCCTGTAAAGTGTTTTTCAATTCTTCGACCAATGATTTTTCCTTTTTGAGATTTTCCTGAGAGTTTTCCAATTCTTTTCCCATCTCTTCCAATCTCAGCTCCATATTCGATGATTTGGAAATGTACGAGTTTAATTCTTTTTCGAGATCGTTGTGATCGTTCAAAAGAGTCGTACGTTCATTTTCCTCAATTGTCAATTTTGCTTCCAGTTCATTTTTCAATGTTGACATATTTTCGAGTTCTTTCGCCAAGTGTTTACACTTCGAGGATTCCTGTTCGAGCGTCCATTCCGATGTTTCAAGTTTTTGTGTCATTTCGTCGATTTGTTGGTTTTTCCTCGTTACCTCGTCAAGAGACAATACCAATTTTTCTTCGAAATCATCTCTCTCATTCGTGACCTCTTTGATTTTTTTTGCTTGACTTCTTACTCGATCCTCGAGCTCATTTTTGTTTGATTTTAGTTCCTCGATATCATTCCTGAGTGAATCGCCCACTGAAGTTTCTGTGTTCAATTTTCCTTGCGTTGCCTCGAGCTCTTTCGTCAATTCTTTGACATTTTCCTCCAACTCACGTTTGCTGCAAACATAAAATGATAATTTTTCATTTAAAGAATTATTCTCATCACGCAAAATGTTCGATCTGTCCAGTTCCTGGGCCAATTGACTCTCCATCTCTTCACCAAGTTCTTTCAACTCGTCTATTGTTTTCTCGCAATCCTTGAGACGTTCCTCCGTCGCGATTTCCCGTTTCTCCGACTCACTCAGGCACTGGCTCATCGATTCCAGAGCGAGATTCTTCTCGTTCAACTCGTTTTGAAGCATATTAAACATTTTTATCTTCTCCGACAGCGAGTAATCGAGGTCGTTGATCTTTCGCTCGTAATCTAAAATCTTCATTTCTACGCTGATGATTTTTTCATCCGCGTCCTTAGCGTACTGCTCAAGCTTCTCGTTGTTTGAAATTATTTTTCGTTTTTCCTTCTCAACATTGGCCAGTTGAGTTTTCAGACTTTCGACGTTTGCTTCCATCTCTAATATTTTAGATCTCGTCGCGATTAATTCCGTTTCAACGTCCCTTTTAATCTCTTCACTCTCTTTCAAAGAATTCTCGGTTGCAGCTAAATCTGATTTTAGATCAGAACAATCTTTCCGTGCGTCTGTCAGTTGAGTCTCGAGTTCCTGCGATTTTGATTTTTCGTTAGACAGCGAGGAATCTAGCTCATTTATTCTCAATTTACATGATTCAAGTTCTCTGTTCAACGAAATCTCACGACTCGTTGATTCTTCCAAATCGTTGACTTTTTTTTGTAATGTCGTTTCGAGTTCTTCCGTTTTTTGTTCGGAACGAGATAGCATTTCCTTCAACTCGTTGGATCCTTGTTTCTCACGTAGCAATGTGGCTTCCAATTCTGTAAAAGTGTTTTGTAAATCTTGGAAGTCGTTTTTCTTATTCTCAACCAATTTTTCCAATTTTTCGACTTTTGTTCTCTCGTTGGTCAACAGTTTCTCGTTCGCTTTGTACAGATTCCTCAACTCCTCGTAATCCGCGTTGACTTTGACTAGCGTCGATTCCAAATCTTCTCGGCGTATTTTCTCGTTGCTCAATGAACTTTGTTTTGCTTCGAGATCTTTCGTTACTTCCTCGAGATTACTCTCCAGTGTTTTTTGCCTCTCGTTAGCCAGGGAAATTTCTTCTTCGCTCGAGACGAGCTTTCCTTTTAAATTCTCAGTTTCCTCCTCAGAAGTTTTCAAAAGAGTTTCCAATCGCTTCACCGATGATTTTTCGTTTTCTAGAGAAATCGACAAATTGTGGAGCTCCAAATTCGTCTCGTTTAATTTCTTTTTGAAATTTTCATTTTCATTAACAGACAACGATAATTTTTCTTCTTCCGATGACAAAGCGGATTGTAGATAATTTATTTCCTTATCTCTGGACTCAACAGTTGAAATTAATTTGTTTACTTGAGACTTTTCGTTTGTTAATGAAATTTCCAAGTCTCGAACTTTTGAATTTACGATTTCAAGATCAGACTCGAGCTCGCTTTTACGTTTCTCAGACAAACAGAGTAATTCGTTCTTTTCATTCATGGATATCTCAAGATCTGTCAATTTCTCCGACAACTGTGATTTTTCAAGATCGAGATTTGTCACTCTCACTTCACTGAGTGAGAGTTTTTCTTCCGTACAGAGAAGAGAATTTTTCGTCGTCTCGAGCTCAGAGGTTTTATCGCGTAGAATGATTTCAATCTCGCGTAATTTCTCACATTCTTGTTTCGAACTTTCAAGTTGATTTTTGAGTTCGATAATGTCATTTTTCAATTGCTGAGACTCTTTGCGAGCTTCCTGGAGTTGAATATCGACGATTGAACTCAAAGCCTCTTCGTTCATCGATTCCGCATCGAAACTCTGCTCACCAAGCGACAATCTGTTTTTCTGTCTTATGTGCTCGCGTAATTCCTCGGTAGCCATACGTAAATTAAAAAGCTCATTATCCTTCGTCTCTAATTGATTTATCAGATTTTCGATGTTTTTCTCGGATTGCTCGTATTTTTCTCTGATCGTTAATGTGAAACGTTCGCTCGACGACAAACATCGAGTGAGTTCTTCTCTCTCTTCGCGTAATTTTTCGATCTCGCTCGTTAGGTTCGAATTTAAGGTCTCCAGATTTTCAACTTCGCGCCTGTAACGTTCCTCATCGTCGCTCAATCTTTTCGTCTTCCGACAGGATTGAGGTGTTGGTGGTCTTAAACGCTCCATTCGCAGTTCCCGCAATTCTTTGGATTTTTCGTCCAATTTTTTCTGCAAATTGGACATTTTTTCACTCTGGACTTTGAGATCCTCAACGAGGTCGGCTTTCTCGAATTGTTCGGTTTCGAGCTGTGCTCTCAAGCTCATCAGCTCGCGATTTCTGTCATTCATGTATTTTTGACTTCGGGCTGATCTCACAGCTGGAGAATTGAAGAATTCTCTAAGAGGACGTACAATTGGGGTGGACGGTGTGTCGCTCGGCATTGCATCTTCCAATTCCATGATTGCTGAACTTACAGACCCTTTGGTCAAATTTCTGCCACATGGCAAAACCATCTCCAGAAATTGCTTTATTCGCACTTGAGTTTCGTGCTTCAGAGCTACGCACATTGGACGATGGAATATTGGCTGCTGGGAACATTGTACAAGCAACAGAGAAGCAGTAAACAACTCTTCAGGAAGATTGACAACACCATCAATGTTTCCAAACTCTGGATATTCAGCTGAAAGAATAAATATTATTTTTAGAAATTTTTTACATACAATTTCTAGCATTTGTCTTCTTATTATTCGTAAATTTATAAAAATATTCAATGAAAACAATAACAAATTATACAATAAGTTACCAAAGACAATATTTTTCGAGTGATTGTCGAAAAATTGTAATGCATTGCTGTAAGAAAATGATGTATGGAAGTATAATGAATTTTTGTAAATTTTGGAATTTTGGCGGATTAATAAAAATTCTCAACAAATTCATATATGTGATTTTTTACGTTTTCTTAAAATTGGTTTCACAATTCTCAATTTTTTGAAAAAATAACTTAATGTCAACAAATACGAATAACATAATAAAAAACAATCCACTGAATTTGCACAACCAAATTTTTGGTTCATTGTTAAAAACGTGTGTCGCAACTACGCTATGGTGAAATTATCAATTTTTTGATATTATAAAATTTCTAATTACCTTGAATAAATCTCGAAACCGGTTCCAAATCTTCTTGTTCGGACGTTGCGTCGGAAATATATTCTTCGTTTCCACGACACCTGGAAAAATTTTGTTGATCAATTTTCCAAAGATCTTAAAAATCCGTCAATAAATTTCGCGATCTCAAATTTTACGTGGGTACTTACAATTGCGATATGAGTCTTTTATAAAAAATACCATCCTGAAAGTCATTCAAACTTTCAATAGAAGAGTCCACGATTCCTAGGCAGTTTGCCCACTCGACGATCACTTTTGCCCACAACATCATTGTGAACGGATTGAATGAAGAGATTAAATAAAAACAACACGAAAGATTAAACTATTTGTACATTGTTGGCATAATAAGGAACATGATGCAAAATAATTCTGAAAAACCGATGCGTCTATTGACGGTTGTACAAATTCAAACAACCGTTGACTCCTCTCTCCCCAAGCCGACTGCTCAAGCGTGTTTTACCGCGGGGTTGAGAGTGGGGGATTAAAAAACGGTCGGGCATGCGCACTTTGAAATTTTCTGACTCGCTCACCAGGTGGCGACGTCGTACGTTAAGTACTTTCGAAAAAATCGTAAAAAAATTTTCACAACGAAAAATAAAATCGAAAGATGTTTCTCTTTTATATCTCATATTATAAATTTTCGATTGTTAAATCAAATTCGGGAAGAAATTTAACGTTACTTTATATCTATTTTTTGTTTATTATGCTTTCATTTTCATTGCTATGACAGGAAATACATAATTTGAAATCTTTTTTAGCACATCATTTTTGTTCGATTTGGCCGGTGTTCGAGATTTTTTTCAAAGGCACGTCCCCAAATTTTGAATGTAAAATGTGATTGATTATTTAATTGTAAAAAGTATGATATAATTGATGAAAAACAGAATATCAATACAAAATTGTAGTATAGTAAAAAAAATTGCATAATTTTATAATCGAAAAAACTCCAAAAAATATGATGTTCTAGAAAAAAACTTGTAATTTTTATCATTCTGATAAAAAGAAAGCATTAAAATTCAAATCAGTGTTCGCGAAACCTAAAAAATTATAATCTTTTGCTTACAAATATTCATAATTCGATAATTCGCTAATTCCTCGATTCGAGCATCAATTCGAGAACAATTTGAATAACCCACCGCCGTATATTTATTAATCGAATAAAATTTGTCTAAAACCACGTCCAAAAGTATTCAGCACGTGATACGAATCATCATTTTATTCTTTGCGATTGTAATATCATTCCCGAAGAAAAATTTTCTTCCTTTATTGATTAAAAAATGAAAAACTCGTAAACCGTGATTCAAATAAACAAAAATCTCAAATTTTCCGAAGAATTGGAATTTTTTATTTTTATAAAAAGTCCTCAAAGAACAGCTCGTGAATTTGCTTGTTTTCCCGGTAAAAAGTGAGCACGCGTCAACGCGGCAACGTTGGAATACCCGAAGAAGACAGTCCTACCCTTTCCATTTGGGAAACACGTTTTCTCTCGCTCGCTCCCTCTTTATTCGTTGGATCTCCGTGAATTTAGCAGTTATAGTCTGACGTCACGGTAACTCAGTTGGGTTAGGTTTTACGCTGGAAACTGTAACGAAAAAAAATTTTTTGTTTGACGATTAATGTTTTCCCTGTTGTGGCACGCTTATTGACCAATACACCAAGACAAAAATCCCACGGTAAATAAGTGTTTTTGGGATTTAAAAAATAATTGAATTTCATTGTAAAGGTGCGCGACCGCGAGGCCCAATTTATCGGTGTATATGAGATTCTAAACGGAAAATGAATCGACATGAAGGTACGTATGTGTGTGTTACGAACATCGTGCTGTAGTGAGAGGTCTGTTTTGTCGAACCTCGTGAATTATTATCGAGACTGAATATTGCCAAGCCCCTATGGTTCATGACATTTGGACTTATTGCCGAGAGAACTCGCCCGATATCTTTGTCCTCCAGTCCCCGGAGCGTCAACATTTTTCTAATTAGATTCTTGAAGAAAAAAAAGTAAAAAAAAAAAAGAAACAGCACGGAAGCTCTTGCAATGATCGAGTCTAATGTCAGAGCGCAGATGGCAGCACTCTGTGGATAAAAAAATTCACCTGAAATTCTACTTATTTGTAACGTTTACTACGACGTTAACAAATTTTGTAGAAATAAAATGTCCCCCGATTTCAGCATCGCAAAATGAATTTTCTCGCTCCTCGATCTCATTCCGATATCCTCCATTTTGAATTAATTTTTAAACGTCACAGATTGTACCAGCTGATTTCTTGAACAAAAAATTCTCGTGTCTCCTTTTTCTTTTGCAACTTTCCATGTTCCCTCTCGACATGAGTTTTCCACATTATTCGGTCGATCATCTGGATCGTTTTTCTCTCTTTTACAATATACACCACGTACAAATGACAAACTGATTACGTGTATAGCAGCACACAATGAAATATTTTATCATTTTACATTCATTGTTATATTGCCTCTGAAACTTTGCTCTTTACAATCTATTCTAATTGATTCTTCTATCTTTGTCAACCCCATTATTATAATGAGCAAGTTTCTTCGTTCTTTCTTCCAAGAAAAAAAAGCTGTGCCGTAAACTACCATGGTCATCCCAAATTTTTGGCAATTTGCCTGTTTCGTTCCGATATACTTTTCCCATTTAAATTTTTCACTTTTCAACCATTCCGATCCAATTTCATTTATTTCATTTTCTTAATCCTCATCATGCATCAATTTCAGTCTCATCTAAGAATTTTTACTTTGCTTTGGGCAGGCAAACAAAAGACTCTCAAAATCTGTTAAGAATCGAGAGAATAAAGTTTATTTATATCATTTTTAGTACCAGCACCGTAGCTAAATTTCATCAATTTTCTTTTTTGCCAGTCATACTTGTAGTTTCAGATATTTTGCTGGTAAACATAAAAAAATTCTACACATGAATAATATTGCACAAAGCTGAACAAGTATGCAGTATTCTATGTCATTGATCTCTTTTATTGAAGAGTATTTTTATCTGCAGGAAGAATTATTTTTATCTGCATGGTGAAAATATTTTATTTACCGGACACGAGCATGACAAAATATTTTTCTGTAGTCTTTGTTTCTGCCTCTTTGTATTTATGATTTTTTTGTTTAAGTCTTTGTATTTGTGTTATAAATAATAATAATTGTTTTCAGGGGTAAGCTGTGACTCCTGCTTAAAGGGTAATTTTCGGGGTCGCAGATACAAGTGCCTAGTGTGCTACGATTATGATTTATGCGCTAGTTGTTATGAGGCGGGTGCAAGTACAACACGCCACCTCACGGAGCATCCAATGCAGTGCATACTCACCAGAACCGATTTTGGTAATTTATAAGCTAATTTGTCAATTTTCCAAAGAGCAAGAGCAATTTATTATTTATCGTTATTTAATGCTGATATTTTAATCCAGAACTGTACTACGGTGGGGAAAGCGTGAGCGTGGAACAACCACAGTCATTGACTTGTCCGTATTGTACAAGAATGGGTTTTACTGAGGCAACGTTGCAGGAACATGTGGCAGCAGATCATCCGGACACAACCTTTGAAGTGGTAAATAATTATTTACTCAATTTAGTCAATAACTTTCAATTAATTTGGGATTTTTCTCTTCGTTTTAATGCTAAATTGTATTGCTTACTAAATTGAAATATATGTCGAAACAATACGAAACGATTATTCATTATTTGGTAAGCAATATAATAAATATTGACAATTTGTTAATTAATCGTTGTTCCAGGTCTGTCCGGTATGCGCATCTTCGCCAGGGGGAGACCCAAATCATGTTATAGACGATTTCGCGAGCCATCTGACCCTCGAGCACCGGAGCGGACCAAGGGATCTGATGACCTTTCTGGACGAGGCACCACCGAGCCGTCACGGTATAAGGCGGATACCTCACCCGGGTAGCCGGGTCGGCGGCTCGAGAAATCGACGGTAAGATCAACTTCAACCTCATTGATCATTATTTCATCCATTCCGGTATTTTTTTTTATCATTCGTCATCCAGCACATGAACTTTAACGATATGTGGCAACAGGTCCAACATGCATGTTAGTTCGTCAGGGGGACTCAGCCCCAGTAGTCGAGACGGCATCGATCCAATTGCCGAATTACTCTCCCAATTGTCCGGAGTTCGGAGAACCGGAGGTGGAATAGGCCAAAATTCGCAACTCCACCAACTGCAAATGCAGCTACAATTGGAGCGTCAACAGGTTCGAGTGAGTGTGAGTCGACGTTCGTCTTGGGATCAGTTGTGAAAACTCACTCTCTTGCACGTTCACCGTTTTTTGATATTACTTTTTATAAAATTTTTATTTTCAACTTACAAAAAAATATAAGTCAGTAAAACAGGATATTTATTTCCGTGAGAAATTATTCAAATGTTGTTTTTCTCTCTTGTGAATTACTGCTGATTATTGCTTAGACAATGAGTAACAAAAATATTAAAAATTCAGTATTAACGTCGCTTATGTGTGCGAAGCATGCAAAAAAATTGATATTCTAATCCTCCAATAACAAATGATATCCAATTCCAAGAAATGGTTTTTGAGAAATTAAATAGTGAATATTTATTCTGATACATGAAATTCATATCTTCGTTCATAAAAACTATGAAATATTGCTACAGAGCTATGCAGATAAAAATTGTGAAAAAATTATATTCGTATCTCACGACAAAGTACGTTCTTGCTAGGCTTTGCGAATTTCTGATCATTTTGTCTTGAAAAATCTCAAAAGAAAATGAGACAGGAAAATCTGTGAACAAATCATGAAATATTATAATTTAATTGAAAGATTCTAAAAACATGTGAATGTCAACAGGCGGCGAGACATCAACTCGAACGTTTGCCACGGAGGCAAACTCAGGTGATCGGATCGGTAAGCGGTGGTGGTTCGAGTACCGGCGGAAATAGCGGCGGGGGTGGCAGTGGTGGCGGAGGCAGCGGCGGTGGCGGTATAGGTGGCGGAAGCAACAGTGGTGCTCATTCGGCTACAATGGCCAGTGTCGTTGCCAATACCACCGGAAGTAACAATAATCCAACCAATTGTTCCAACCCGTCCAGCTCTTCGTCTTCGAGCTCCCAGAATTCCATGTTCTTGCTGCCTAGGTAAATTTCATATGACGATTACGATGACAATGACAATTGTATTTAGAGTGTAAATTCTGTATCAAGAACTTGCGCGATTATTAATTTTTCTCCATTTTCTTAATGCACATTTTTATATTCTCGAAGTGTTACGCCACAATTCAATTTGTTTTTCGTTACGTCAGAATTTACAACGAACTAGTATTTGAGATGAGTAAATGAGAGTCACAGAAACAATTGAAATGATCGAGGCATGAAGATGAGAGGCGAGGATTGTCGGCACGTTGCCCGAGAGTACGAGCGAGTCTCATTGCGGGAAATGTTCTTGAAAAACGTCCTATTTTCTATACCTCGAATACGCTCTACATTTAAAAGCAGAGTCGCGTGTCATGGTCACGAGACGTTCAGGTGTAGTTGCCAAAAATCGCGTGGCCGATGCGCGCGCGCTCTGTTTAACTAAAAAACGATTCTAATGTTGGACAAACGAAAAAACTTTCCGCCTCTGTCTTCTGAAAACGATTGCTCAACGTTCGAGACAATTATGTAAAAATGAGAACCATCAATTCACGAAGCCTCATAGAAAGTATAAAGAATGCCATAAAAAATTATTTAACAATATAGACATTTGAGACGATTTGTAAATGAAAATCTTTATGATTTAGCGACCAAGAAAGATTCTCAGTTAATACTGGAGTGATAAATTGACGTTTTTAATTGGAAATTTCGCAGGTGCATAACGACGACCTTATCAGACACACAACTACAGAGTATCGAGCGTGAGAGCGCGAATCGAAGTTTATTCGCTCGCGAGCTCATCGTCGGTACGTTGTCGCAGACATTACCGGAACTAACGCAACAGGAGGCTCAGCAGTCGTCATCGTCGATGGTACAAGCACCAGCTTCGAGTACAACGATCGCTACGCCGAGTCCCGAACCACCGGCCGCGCCCTCGGTAAAGAAACCAAATCCTCAGCAAGAGGCGAAGAGGGATCAGGCTTCGGGGACGGGATCGATCGTTAACAAATCGGCAGTCTCGACTTCCGCTCAGCAACAATCGCAATTGTCTCAAGGAGCAAGTAGCGTAACCTCCGCGTTGCCCACTCAGGGATTGACTTCAAATCCCAATGGCATTGCTGCGTCGCAGAATAACCCAATTGTTCAAACGTTAATGCACAGCGTTTTACCTCAACCTCTGGTGAGTCTGTCTTCATTATCTTCTACGTTTTAAAGATAATCAAACACCGATTATTGTACGAATTGTGGCTATGAGACAAATGCGAGGCATTTTATTTGTTCTTTTCGGAAATACATATCAGTTTACATGGCTCCTGAAGATCTTTCTTTCACATTCCGCTAATTGCCAATCCTCTAATGATTTTTCAACATGACAATGCGCTTCCGCTGCTCTCGTACCCTAGAAATATTCACGTATGCGCATTACATTGTCGGGCAATACGTTAGAATCGATAAACGTTATCTCAGCATCGTGAATGAAGGGAACATCAGAAGCGACCAAGATATGAGACAAAACCTGTTGATGGTATGAATTGATCCGCAGGTATTGCAGCAACCACTGCCGCCACCGATAAGGAACACCGGAACCGGAACGATCAGAGAAGCGATAGCGACACCAGCACCGGCGTACCTCCGCGGTGGTGTTGGTCCGGTCGGTGTGACCGGAACGTCGCGCAGAAAGCCCGTGAGAGCCGTAGACGGAAGAAACCAATCTACGGAGCCGCCACCGCCTCACTAACCCCGTCCTTGGCCATCGTACGCCCGAATCCCGACCCACCTCGTCCCGATCACACAGGCCCCTCCTAGCACTAGTCCTAGCACTCTTTAGAAACACATCTCATCATTGTTGTTATTATTATTATTATATTATATATTAATTATTTCGAAACGGCCCATTCCCTCTAACCCCACCCTCGTCCTTCTCACACACACACACACACACATACACTCTCTATCTCTCCATTAACATTAAACAACACTACGTGAATATTTTCCTGGCAACAAGTTTGGATAAACGCGTTTTCCTCGTGAAACACACGAGATCCTCCCGTAACAATAATTCCCCGTTCCTATTTTTCTTTTTCTCCCCGAATGCCTCGTATTCCTCGTGGTCCTCTGGCTCGTGCAGCAGGCTCGCTTCTTCGTCGAACGACTCTCGACGACTACGCGATTGTACATAAATCACATGGAAGCCGGGTGCGCAATTTTTTGCGCCTTCTCCCTTCGTTTTTTCCAAGGAGAAAGGTCTTGCCAATTCTCTTCCAATGCTTGAAAATTGTCGACCACAGTGAGAGACTGACACAGCTGTCTCACCTACGGACGTACCAATTTATATGCAGAACATGTATATCGAGTCGTGGGCATTTAATTGATGGGAAAGAAAAGCGTGTCGCGGCTTCAAGAGCAAACCTAGCATCGTTATAGAAATAAACAAATGAATCACGAAATTGTCCGAGTACAACGCATCGATGAATCCGCGATTTCATGTTCATTTGCGTTTTTTTCTTTGTTTCTCTCCTCTCGGAGACCCTGTCTCGTCTATTATTTTGTAAACTCCTGAGTCCGATTATATTATTATTTTAAATTCTAACAGAGTGACTCGAATTTACTTGGACGATCGGGAATACAGCCTCGAGCCTTGCTCGCTCCTCTCACACTTGGCAATTTATCTTTGTTTGTAATTTAAACAGAAAACAAATATGTATAGAACTAGGTATAGCCTGTAGGGGTTTACGAGATGGTCTTGTGATCAGTCTTAGATGAGATGCGAACTGTCCAACTTTCCTTTCTCTCTCTCTCTCTCTCTCCTTCTTTCTTCCCTTTTCCGTACTCTCCAACTCGCCAACATTTGTTTACCGACTCTAAACCCTTTTTCTCGCAGTAATTTTGTCTCCGTGACAAATTTTTCCTCTTCTCATCCATTTGCGTCTGATAAACGTGCGAGCGAGTCGAAAAAAGAGCACACGCAACGGACAGTCTTGAAGTGTTAGAGGTATATAAGAAATGTGTGAAAATAAGAAAAAAATAAACAAAAGATTGCAAAGCGATGAATCATTTTTTCACGAACATTTCGAATTTTTCGTCGATATTGACGTTCGAGTTTTTTCTCACGATTCGGTGTCTCGTGTGAGAGAACTTTAGGTATCAAGATTTTTCATAAATATTTGGATGATTAAATGAGAAAATGTTTTTTTGTGAGAGAGAGAGAGAG
>JAPYYX010001096.1:0-31611 GCA_030522605.1 Cremastinae sp. B BG-2022a | reverse complement strand
CAGAGAGGGTCAGGCGTGACACAAAATTCATAAATTTTGTGAAAATTAAAATTCTTAAAATTTTCATAAAATCTCAGACTATCGGAACGTTACAATACAATTAGTGACTTCCATTCTCATATTATCCGAAAGTGTCAAACTGTCACGATTGCGGGATATTCAAATTGGTAGCTGATTCCGCCAATATATTATCGATCATTGTGATTTTTCAGGTCGGAAATACTCTCGTGATCGCCGCTGTTATCACAACTCGACGATTGCGTTCCGTCACTAATTGTTTCGTCTCGAGTCTCGCCGCAGCGGATCTCCTCGTTGGACTTGCTGTCATGCCACCCGCAGTTTTGTTACACGTGGGTAGCTTTTCTAAATTTTCCTCAATAGGAATGAACGATATTACATTTTTCATCATATTTTTTTAAGTTTTTTTTACCGCAAATTTTTATCGTGAAATAAATTTATTTTTTAGTTATAATTTGTTTTCTATGAACATATAAAGTTGAGAACTAAAAAATTGAAGTGTAACGGTAGGGATTCGGTAATGAGAGAATAATCCGCATGAAGTGCTTTCTCTTCGCAAACGAGGCTCAAATTGTTCTCGCTTTTTATTACGAATTTCCACACATGCGGACTTTTCCTATTTGCCTCTTGAATAGAAATGCACCACAGATATTTCGACTGTCTGTATGCTCTCTCTCTCTCTCTCTCTCTCTCTTTTTTCTCTTTTATTTTCGCTCTCGTGCATTATCTTTATGAGTTCGAGATATTAATTGCACGTATCTAGGACGCAAGTCGTTACTCTGCTGCGGTTACCGCATGCCGTCCGCATTTCCTTTTAATTACAATGCCCATCGATCGAATTCCATTATTTTCTCTTCCCTAATTATCTCCGAATTCATTTCATTTAAAGTGTACCATTTATATGTATTTATTATGATATTAAGATCATAAGTTGTTATTCGGATGTGATTACCGCACGCCGACAGCATTTCCCCTAATTACAATAATCAGCAATCGAATTCACAACAATTTCTCTTTTCCTAATTGTCCTCGAATTTATTTCATTTTGAGTACACCGTTTACATGTATTTTGTATAACAATCAAAGTGAAAATCATAAATCACGTTTTCTTTTCATTGTAAATAATAAAATTTTTATTGTAAGAAGTGTCCTATATCGAAATCAAATTTCTGTGTCCTCTGAAAAAAAAAATAATTTTCGAAGAAAAAAAAGGACCAAGTTATTGTCATTTCATCAAAGAGTAATGTAATTCTCCTGTCCTAAAATATTAAAAATCTTTAGGAAAATTAAAAATCCATTTACTATACTCATCGATTGTATTTTTACCGTTTTTTCGTACCTAATTATCTTTGAATTGATTTCAATTAAAGAGTACCATTAATATACCTTTATTCTAATAATAAAATCGCTTTGATGGAAAGCAATGATACGACGTGCTCTAAATTTCGAGACTCTGAACTTTGAAAAGTTTGTTTCGAAGCACGAAGTCGTTTTATCGAGTTTATTATTTTAAAATAAATGGTTGCAGATAAATGGAGGAAATTGGACGCTCGGTGAGATTCTGTGCGACTCTTGGGTTTCGTTGGACGTTCTGCTGTGCACAGCGAGCATTCTCTCGCTGTGCGCCATATCGATAGACAGGTAAGCTCGGAAGTAAATAAGAGTCACAGGCGAAAGAATAAAAGTTTCTTTCCGTCTAATTTAAAGTAAGATTGGAGATGGATTACTTGGCAGACATCGAATTCTTCTATACATTCCACTCACGTACACATTGTGTCACTGAGGAAAAAAATTCATTGAGTCAACAAAACAAAAAGAAAAAGTCAATCAAACACGATTTGAGACTATTTGCTTGGATTACGATATCCAACGTCTCATAACTGAAGTCTTCATTCAGAGGAGTTGAATTAATTTCTTATTGGATGAACGAAATTGATGTAATCAAGCTTCCGCTGTCACTTTATAGTGTACACGTAGCTGCAATTTATTGCGATCGTATAATACGTAAAAGGCACAAGGGATGCCAGAAACCTCAATTTATATTTAGTGCTGTAACAAGGGCTATTAAAATGTTTAAAATTTATATTACACCAACGGCAACGATGTATATGGATATTAATTTCATTTTAAGTTTTCATTTACAAGAAAAATTGAAAAAAAAATCTTTAGGATTCAGTTCACGTAGTATTTAAACCTTAGTTATAAAGACTTTTCAATAATTGAATATTATTCGTTGATATCAATATATAATTCACTAATTACGCAATATCATGGTGTTATCACATGTGATTAAAAAATTAATATAGAATTGTTTAATTTAACTTTACTCTAACACACTTGTACTGAATATTTTTGAATCTTCATTTAATTCAGAAACAGGACATGCAAACGACTTTCGAGTTTGTCGCAGTCAGTAATGAACAAGAACACTCGACAAAACTTCTTTTTCCCATTAAGATGGTTAGATAGATAGATAGTTTATTATTATACTGAGGCTCAGGGCCCGTGTGTACAAACAAGTAGTGACTAGTGTAACTAGTGCAGTAGAATAGAATACAATAAAAAACAGTAACTTATGTATAACATGAAAAAATAAAAGATATAAAAGCATATAACAAACATAAGGCAGTATACAAAAAAAGCAAAGAGAGAAATAAACATATTCAACAGAGACCGAAGCTAGACAGTACACGATTGGAATGATTACGAGTAGTTATAAAGAGCCACTTTAAAGGTGGCAACTGAGGGCTTTGCCCGGTTGTATCGCCAAAGTCGATTTCGTAAGAATTTATTGAAATTTTACACAAATGTTCTTTAATATCATACGAACAAATGTGTAAAATTTGAATGAGTTCTACGGTGTAGAAAGGGAGATATTTATTTTTGAAAATTGCAGTTTTTCGTGATCTTCCACAAGAGCCCATGTTAAATGTTGAAATTTTCAGCAACAAATATCTTTATTTCTACACGGTAGAATGCATTCAAATTTTGCACACGTTTTCGTATGATATTCGCGAACATCTGTGTAAAATTTTGACAAATTCGGACGAAAAACAAATTTTTTATGAGTTTGCCTTTACTTAACACGGGGAAAAACTTTTGATCTTGACTGTCGCGATACAACCATCTTAAATCAATGGAATATTTCTACGATCATTTCATTATTAAATGTAATTGAGCTAGACAAGGTAATTACATTGGGGATTGGAGTACATTGAAAGCTCAGTTGGTGGGTTTGCCGGTGTCTCATTATGAAAAAAATTAATAAACTGAATAAAATTAATAAGAAAATAAGCAAAGATTGGACAATTTTATTATTTTATTAATCGATAAGTAAATTTTCATCAAATGTTTAACCAGAGGCAAATTCTTGGGATCGAAAGGAATATATTGATATTTTTTCAAGTTCAATTATTCGATATTGAGAGAGAAATCCGAAATCTAATAACTTTCTAGATTGTGATTGCTCTTAAATAATACCACGACCATTTTGTCACTAAATGTAGCCGAGCTAATATAAAATTAAATCAAGTAATTACATCGGGGATTCCAGACACTGAAAGCTCAGTCGTTTGCTTCGCTAAAGCATCATTTTCATTATTACTGTGATTATTATTGTTGGGTAACCACAAGATGAACACCGACACCGAATATTGAAAAATGAAAAAAAATTTAATCAACTATATAATTCTGCGATCATTTCATCATTAAATGTACTTGAGTCAGTATAAAATTAAATCACGTAATTACATTGGGGATTCCAGTACATTGAAAGCTCAGTCGGTTGGTTTGCTGAAGTGTTATTATTATTATTATTATTATCGCTATTTAGTAGACACAGGATGAGATGTAATACAATTAAATTGTTTTCTGGAATGGGACAGATATCTGGCGGTGACGCAGCCGTTGGCGTACAGTCGGCGTCGACGGAGTAAACGGCTGGCCGGGCTGATGATCGTCGCGGTCTGGATATTAGCTGGTATAATAACGAGTCCACCATTACTCGGATGTTTTCCACGGGCGACGAACCGCGATCGGGACAAATGCGGTTACAACATGGACAGCTCTTACGTCGTGTTTTCCTCGATGGGTTCCTTCTTCCTGCCCATGCTCGTTATGATCTACGTTTATGCGAGAATTTCCTGCGTCATCGCCAGGAGGCACAAGAGTCTTCAGGGTGGCGCGGATCATCAGAACGAGTACGGATCCCACAGAGGAAAAACTCCTTCGTCCTCGTCGTCCTTGTTCCCGGCGGCTATCGCGACTCGCGAGAGGTCCAAAAGTTGTTTCTCGACGAATCAGAATTCACCGGCTGCTGGTACCGGACTCACGTCATTGGGCGATCAACAGAACACGATGGCGAAGCGATCCGAGGAGTTGTCGAGCATCTCCGAGATCGGAGCTGGCTCGTCGAGCGAAAAGATCGGGGAGCATCGCCCGACCCAGGGGGAATCCTCGAGCGTACCTCCGACGGTCACTTCAGCCGGTAAGAGAACGCTCCTCGCTGTCCCGACGAGGAATCACCATCAGCAGCAGCAGCGCGGCAGTCATCAGAGCTCGATCAATCGGGTCACGAGGGAAACGAAGACCGCCGGTACCCTCGCTGTTGTCGTTGGAGGCTTCATCGCCTGCTGGTTACCCTTTTTCATTCTCTATCTCGCAACGCCGTTCATACCGGGCGAACCTCCGAATAGTCTCATGTCCGCACTCACCTGGCTCGGTACGTGTCACTGAATGGTGCTGTTTGTTTTATTATCTGTTGATGCGTTTCAAGAATCTTACAATTACAGTCATCTCTCTATTAGGATCTGGCAAAAGTGAAGTCAATTTGGTGACGAAAAATCGAACTAGTGCAACGGTGCAGATTCAACAGAATTTCACAAATATTACAAAACAAGTTTCTCTTCTGAAAAATTTTAAATCTTTTTTGTCCAGTAGTTACTCTTATAGAGAGGTGTCTATGGTTAGACTTCCGAATCTCCTTTTTGAATTTCTAAAAATGGGTAATTTCATATCAATTCGACAAATGGTTGGAATCGAACCCTTCCGATTTTGATGAATTTTGGTGGGAAGTTTTCTTCATCATAAAACAAAATTCTTCCAAGGAAGAGAAATAAAAAGAAATTTTCAAAAATTGTTCAAAACTCAAAATTTCGCTGTTTTTTCTATTTTTCAAATTCATTTATCGGATACCTCGGAAACTATTGTAGCTACAAAAAAGAATCTTCAAAGGGAATATTTTGAGCTATCAAAAAAATATATTTCGAAAAAAAAATTGAGATATGCCAAATTTACAAAATTTTTTATTTTTCAAGGTCATCGAAATGGACTATCGACATTAAATTTTGGGCTCAAATACACCTGGCACATCTAACAAAATATGCTATTTTGTTAGAAAATAAACATTTTTTTTGAAGAAAAAAGAAGAACCGCGTTGTTCTTTTTTCTAAAATATCAAAAACTTCTCAAAAAATTGAAAATTCGTTTTGCATCTGTTCCTCTCGCACTTTTATCGATTTAACGTCACACCTTAATTGGAATTTATTGAAGAATTCATTTGACAATATTAAGACAATGATTAATCTAGTAAACGAATAAATTAATTCACTATATAAATTAATTTTCCACTTTCGCGACTTTCAAAATGTCAGATCGCTTTAGCTTACTATAGCGCTACTTACGATACTTAATCTCAAGGAGTCTAAGGACTCAAAAAAAGTGACTATAGAAGTTAAAGAATCACAGCTAACGAGGCTGATTCCTTGCAGTCTCGCTTTTCAAAGGATTACACGCGGCCACGTAATTACTGAGTTGACCCGGTATAGAAATTTGCGATTCAAAAAAATGTAATTAAAGATGTTAATGAGAGAATTTATACTTCAATTTGAATTTAATCTCCTACCTGCGGTCACCGTTCTGTTGCATCTTTTATCTGGACTGTGGAGTTTTAGGACAATAGTAAAAATGATCAGAATTTCTTTTGCAAAAAAAGATTTTGCAAAAAAAAAATTTATTTTATCATCTTTTTATCGTTTAGTTAATATTTCACTCTCTCGAGTTTATTGTAAGAATTTTAGACGTCTAGTTGTACTATTTATATCTATAGTTATTTTCTCAAATGTCTAATGGTTTAATCTTAAATTGTCCTACTGTGCAACTATCGGACGTAACGTAAATGTATACAAATTGTTGATGATTTCAATGAATTATTTTTTCGTTTTTTTTTTGTTTCCAGGCTGGATAAACTCTGCCATAAATCCATTCATCTATGCCTTTTACTCCGCCGACTTCAGACTCGCTTTTTGGCGATTAACGTGTCGAAAGTGTTTTCGAAACGTGCCCCGCGGCAACTCGAGCGCTCTCGCAGAGAGAAGGCAATTCGGGGAGTCGAGACACTGGCGAAGAGACGTCCCAAAGTGATCAAAGTGATTCCGTTTCTCTTTATCTCTCTCTCTACTTACTTTGTGCTTAACGAGGACACTCCAGAAGAGGAGAAATAAAAAAACATCACGAATACGACCAAAACGCCGTTTCACCGTTTTCAAAGAGAAAATTTTCAAAGGACTATCGAAAAATTCAAATGCTACGAGAATCGAGTGCTCCTATTTCTCGTCGGCCTAACCGAATATCGATATATATCAATAAAATCTTATAATTGATATTTCATAAGAAAAATATACGCCAGTTAAAAAAAAAATATAAACGATAATAGTTGCTTTCGCACTACAGAGAATGTAATTTTCATCTTGTCAATGTAATCGCTGATTCATTTATTTTATCAGTTCAAATAAATCAGCTTGACCATTCATTTTTTTCGTCACATCTCATTGTAAAGGATGTTTGTAAATTTCCTCATTTATCTATAGAGACATAAAAGAGATTAAAAAATTTGAAACAAAACAAATTTATTCTACCTCATTAAATAATAAGTACCCACATCAAAATAGCAAATTTTACTATTTTTCCTATTTCTTCTTTAACGTGTTATAAATGAACGTTTCAACAGACCTCATACGCCCTTGCGCGTCAAATCTTACGATGCAGGTTAATGTTCGTTAAAATTCTCGGTTAATTTTTTTTAGATGCTCGATTAATAATTTTCGATCCTGGTGATACAACGATAAACTCATTTTGCAGTTTTACGTTTGATAAATATAAAAACTTTAAATATCTGAAATTAGTTTTTGTTATTACGAGAGTTATTTTTTAATACTGTAGACATCAAGAATTAGATTAGAGGATTTAAAAAAATATTTTGATTACAAGAATGCGTCCTGTGGATAGCTTTTATGCAGTTTGGTAGATGTGTGAGTGGGTGAGGTATGTCCCAGAAGATATAACTATATAAATGTTAGACAAAATAAAACTCCGAATTTACGTTTTTTGAACGTAATTTGATTTGATAAATTATACTCGTAGAGCGTATGTTTATACGTAAAAAAGAAATAAAGCAGGACTGAATAATTTTAATTTAATATTTGGATTCAGATGTTACCTATTCTTGATGCCAACGAATTCATACTCAACTGAATTCGTTGGTGATGCACATGTCTGACCTTGAGCTGACCGATAGATCCCGAAATTCGATTTTGAGCTTTTACTGGTATTAGTTGTTAAATATTCGAGACAACATTCAAAACGTTTTAATCATAAGAATTAAGAATTTATAATTTATTTGACATACACCATGGCAGTAAAAGTTTTATTATCACATAAAATAGCCGCAGCGTTTTTCGTAAGAGCGAAACATTTCGCGCAAAAATAGACGTGAAGTTTGCCTAATATGGATGTAATTCACGTAACGTCCACCTGGCGCTGCACTCCAATCGCCGAGTCTCGGGAATTCAATATGGCAGCGTCGCAGGTGATCACAGCTGATCGAGCGGATTACATGTTCCGATGAGGTGTTTCGTGTCTCGTAAGAAAAATGTCATTCAGAGTAGGTCAAAGAGTCGAAATTTCGGGTAAAGAGTGTCAAGGCTCGATCGCTTACATCGGTCACTTGTCATTTGCTACGGGAAAATGGATCGGCGTTATTCTCGATGAACCAAAAGGAAAAAATAATGGGACTATCAAGGGACACGCTTACTTCAAGGTAAAGCGAATTTGACAGCTCGCGACACGCATATGTATTTTCGATTTTTCGGTAGACAGGAGAGATTTTTTTTCTCAGAAAAAAACTTTTTGTTTCCTCCTGAAATGAATAATATCCCTGAAGAATTTAAACAACACAGACGTTTCAATGTGACACGAAAATTTATTTTCAAATGTCTGACTCGACCAGACAGAAGATTTTATTTGTTGGATACAAAATTATAATTTCCTTTAAATAAAAATGTATTCATGATTTTTTGCAAGTGTCAAGAGAATCATGGAATGTTCGTGCGGCAGTCTCAACTTATTTTGCTCGACGATGCTGGAAATAGACCAGATCCTACGAGTCCCTCATCAGCAGGTAGCAGCGCCACAACGCCAGATGACACCGGAGCAGCCAGAGCTCGAAGTCGTCTCAACAGGTGACAGCATTTCATAATTAATCCTTTCCACGGCATGAGAAATTGATTCTAATCCTAGATACGCGCACCCAAGAATTCTCATCGACTCACCCTTCTGCAATTATTTGCGAAACAAAAAAAAAGAATTCCGAAGCCTCTGTTTTTCACTAAAACTCTTTTCCATTTGTCATGTAACGAAGCATCCAAAAAGATCTCCTGCATTTTCGTTTATTAATACCACAATTTTTTACTAACCAACAATTTTAACGATGCCTCAAACGAATCGGCAGCATGAGCGCGCGAAGAAGGAACGAACCCACGGCGTAAGTTTTTTAACAGACAAGTTTCCTCTTTATTTATTTCCCTTCCTACGAACGGGGTGTAATTGTTTGATATGCGTATGCTGCTCGCAATACAAGCGTTAGGAGAAAAACATCCCCTGCGCAAATAAGACAACCAGCGGACAAACTGTCTGGGTAAGACTCATTTTATCATTCATCATTATTTTTCCTGACTACATTTTTGGCTAACTGTTTCATTTCCTAGATTTTTGAAATGCACCAAACCTTAGAAAAAAATGTAACTGTCATTTTTAATTAAAATAAATTATGTTTGTATAATAATTAATTATAAATCTTTCACGCGTTTTAATTATTTCTTTCTTTTTTTTAAACAGTTCTCGATTGTCGTTGGCTGGGAGCAGAACCCAGCTGAGTGCTCCGAGCATTGAAAATCTCACAGGAGCGATTCACGAGCGAAAAGATGCCGGAGATTCGCAAATACCTGCGCCAACATCGACCAAACGCTCCTCCTTCGTCGAGGTAAAAAATATGCCGAAGATTTTCGGGAACTCAACATTCGGCGAGTTTCTCAATTCCGTATATTCGCGTCTGACCAAATTAGAACGAATATTCGAAAATAAATCGAAACTCTCGTTCACTTGGCATTGTTATTTTTTTTTCTTTGAGCTCTTGTTTTCTTGTTGAACGAATAAAAAACGAAGAAATAAGCGTAGAGATTAAATTTTTCAAGTATATTTTGATATTTTGTCCACTTTGACACTGCTTACCGGCTGATTAAAAATCTGATCGCATGATACGATTTATTTCAATGATTTGCTCATTTTAGTGTATCTCGAATTCATTTTCCGTCCACGTTTGAACAAAAATCAAATTATTCTAAAAATTGTTCTCGAAGATTCCGATTTTAAGCACGATACAGTTTTCGTTTTTGTTTCATATACGTATTTTAATGTACGATTTGAGAACAGAATTTTCGTAATATCTTCGAATTTCTTAGTGATATGTAAATATACATATTTTTTTTCTGCGCATTATTTCATGTTACACGATAAATGCTTATCGAATTACACGATACAGCTTTTTCTGGATGAAAGCTCTCGTTTTGCAAGATCTCTCGACGCTGGAAAGAAAGAACGAAACTGAATAGAGAAGCGATGAGAGAAAAACAATATTCCTCAGAAATGAGTGAGAAACAAACGAGTGGGAATTTGTGAGGAAAGCCAAATGAAAATGAGAAATACAAAAATAAATAAAGTGTAATGTTTGAGATGTGGGATTCAAATGGGAATGCACGTACGTGTTTCAGAAAGTCCCTAGCACGAGCTCGCCTCCCGGCAAAAAGCCAAAGGCCCAAGATGATCGCAATAATGTAATTAATACTCATTAATTGTAATATTTCAGTTTTTTTTCTCTAAATTCATCCACACTATATTAATATATATTATTACTGTTATATTATTACACTCTAACAAAAAGAAACAGAGATACTAAAAAAATAACACAGCAACTGGCATTAGTTGTTCGTTTAATCATAGTAATCATAACACGTTATTCTCATCTCTCAAACGATTTACTAAAATCTTGCATATTCAATTAAAAATGAAATTTAGAGCCAACACCTTTGTCTATCTGTGATTGCTGTGAATGATTTATAAAGAGCATTGATTTTTTATGTTGTTAGCTTGAAGGGAGTCCAAACACGAGCCATCGATCATTCATCATCGTCCCCGAAATCCCTCATATCACCGTTCGCTTCTTCGATTGATTTATTTGCTAACCGATCGTTGCTTGGTGATAACAATAAACAGGATTGCTTTCGCTAAAAAATGAATAAAAGTACAAAGGGATGAAGAAGATTATGGAGAATTTCTCACTTTTGCCCACTAATGAAATTTCTCGTTTACACATCTGAGAAGCGTTCGAATTTTTTCATAGTTTACGAATCTCGTTGCTTGAGATCAAACGAGAAAATAAACTGAGATTTTGACATGTTCCGATCACCGTTCGCTTCTTCGATTGATTTGCTAATCGACCTCATTGCTTGGTAATTAAAATGAACGGGGTTGCTTATACTAAATTATGAATAAAAGAACAAAAGGACGATAAAAAAATTGTAGAAAATTTCTCACTTTTGCCCACTAATGTAATTTCTCGTTTACACATCTGAGAAGCGTTCGAATTTTTTTCATAATTTACGAATCTCGTTGCTTGCGATAACACGAGAGAATGAACTAAGATTCTGACACGTTAACGTTCAACTCCGACCAATTTCGATAGACTCATCGATTTTTTTAAATCATTTGTTCCTGGTAGCTTATGTAATATTTGAGAGTAATAACTTTCAGCCGACTAATTCGAATTAACTCATTGCTACTGGTAAATGAATTTTTTCGTTACTTTTTATTTTTCCATTACAAATACACTTTACATTAGAAATAGAGTTGGTTGTAGCTTTTGATGTATGCTCGATTTTCAAAGATTTATTGAAAGCTCGACGTTAATGAAAATATCTAACTAAAACTCGATTTAGCTTATAAGATAACCAAAAGAGTATCAAAGTGTTTTCTATTTAATTTTTATTTCTTCAATGTTTAATGAAACGCTCGAATTTTTATTTTATTCTAGCGTTTGCTATAATTGCTACGAAACACTTTGCGACTCGTGATAATTCATAATGACTTTTTTAAAATGATTTTTCTTTTTATTTATTTATTTATTTTGGATTAAAGACCGGCTTCGTCGAGACTCTGAAGCCTAACTTCGTGCCAGGACAAGCAATCGCTGGCTCGCTGTCTGCGAGCAGCTCGGCCAACGCTACGAGCAATCTCGTCGAGGAAAAACTCACGCACATGCAACTCGCACAAGAGAATGATAACATGAAGTCTCAGGTACCGATTAATATTAATTTTCTATGAAAATATTATTTTCCTGTAAACATCTGCTATACGATTTTTTCACGTGAAATTTACTCAACAGATCGCCGACCTAAATGAAAAAGTGGAAACTCTGAAGATCAAGAGACTGCAGGACAAAGAAAAAATGAAGGATTATGAGAAGACGAAATTACAGGTGGAACAGCTTTTGGAATTCAAGTCAAAAGTCATGGAGAGTCAAGTATGTTAGATTTA
Source organism: Cremastinae sp. B BG-2022a (assembly GCA_030522605.1). Classification (NCBI taxonomy): domain Eukaryota; kingdom Metazoa; phylum Arthropoda; class Insecta; order Hymenoptera; family Ichneumonidae; species Cremastinae sp. B BG-2022a. The sequence goes on along the minus strand of JAPYYX010001096.1, from coordinate 19,668 downwards.
AAATTTGAACAAATTCAAAAGAGATTGACAAATTGACAAGTAATACAATTTTTTTTAACAGGCGAGTTTGCAGAGAGAAGTTCAGCGAGCGAGACAAGAGGCTCGAGAAGCTCAGCTGGCCCGTGGAATTTATCAAGACGAAATGGCCGATCTCGCAGAAACGGTTGAAATGGCAACACTAGATAAAGAAATGGCAGAGGAGAAAGCTGAGACTCTGCAAATCGAACTCGATCAGTTGAAAGAAAAGCTTGAAGAGATGACGCTAGATTTGGAAATATTGCGAACGGAAATGTCGGAGAGGGTAAAAATTGTATTCTTTTAAATTTATTTATTTAGTTTCTTTACCGTGCTCGTCTAATTGAATGAAATATAACAGCAAAGTGGCGGAGCTCCCGGTGTCGGTGGAACAGGAAATGGAGCTTCGACTTGGGAGATAAAACAACTCGAGCAGCAAAATATTCGGCTACGCGACACACTCGTGAAGATGAGAGATTTGTCAGCACACGAGAAACACGAATTTCAGAAGCTTCAGAAGGACTTGGACCAGAAAAAGTCAGAAATTCTTGAACTCGGTCGAACGAAAGAAAAATTGTCAGCTCGTGTTGAAGAAATGGAACACCAAATAGCAGATTTGCAAGAACAGGTAATATTTTAATATCGATTACCTATTACTTGAACAAAATTTATATTTTACAAAAAGAAATTATATTGCATACATTTTTTATGTTTAGGTCGACGCGGCCCTCGGTGCAGAAGAAATGGTTGAAGTTCTAGGTGAGAGGAAAATGGCCCTCGAGGAAAAAGTCGCAGAATTGGAGGAGGCTGTTGCTGATCTCGAAGCGTTGCAGGTGATTTTATAAAAATCTGATAAAACACATAAGTCAATTGAAAATCGTTTCCCGGATAAAGGAAAAATTTCTGTTTTTCAGGACATGTCAGACCAATTGGCTGAATCATCAAAAGAATTGGAACTGGAACTTCGTGAGGAATTGGATCTCGCTCTTGGCGCAGCTCGTGATGCCCAACGACATCGCGATGCTGCTCTCGAGACACTGGCTGACCGTGAATCGACGATAACAAAATTCCGAGAGCTGACGATGCAATTGCAAGAACAGTGCGTTCAATTGCAAAATCGCGTTCAGTCGACGGAAACGACGAAAACGGGAGAACGAGCCGCGGAACAGCAGCTCGCCGAGATTCTCGATTTCCAAAAAACTTTCGCCGAGACGAGAGCCCAGACGAAGGCTGTCGATCTCGAGCTCCGTCGTCTCGATGCGGAGGAAGCGCGGTTGCACGTTCGATATTTGCTGTCCTTTATGCCACCTTCGTTCCTCCTTCGTGGTGGCGATCACGATGCGATCATGACTCTCTTACTTATACCCAGAATGATCCACAAGACGGAAATTATTATTTCTCAAGTCAGAGAAAAATATCGTGCCATCGAAAAAGTCGACAGGTACATTTTTTAAACTATTAATTGGTTCATATTTTTTCACACTCGTGTGTAATTTTTAAAAATCTATTTGTGTTGCAGATCTACACTACTGAAAGGACACTCCCTCGCTCAGTACACCTTCAGATCTCGTCTCTGCTCACACATGTACGCCCTGCAGACGGCTCTCGGATGTTTCGAGTCAGCTCTGAATGTTTGCTCGCCGGAGATGTTGCTTAAAGTCGGTGCTACTTACCCTGAAATGGCTGCCCAAGAAAAGTCTCTCGATTTCTTGATTCAACTCGCCAAAAAGGATCAACTCGATGAGAACGTGCCTATGGAGGCAATTGAAAAATGTTCGTCTTACTTCTCGATGATGTTCTCCGTTCTGTTTGGAGAGAGCGCGATCACGAATCAGGCACGAATGGTAGTGAATGGTACGAGATCGCTTGGAAGCGTTTGCGATGCCATAACTACCGAAGCGACGGCAGTAAAGATACTTATCGACGGAGAGGGAGGAGACATAGGTAAACAAAATATTCTACCTCGTTTAATAAAAAAAAATTGTGATTTTGAACTTTTATTAATATTGTTTTGAATAAAATGTCCATTAAGGCTTGCTTTGCCAACATGCTGAAACGACTTGTGAGGTCATACAACAGCATCTGAACTCGGCACGACGACGCGTACCTCGAGATCAAATAACGAGCGTAGCAGGACCAGGAATGAGCCTAGGATTAGAGAAAGATTGGGCCGAGCAATTCACAAACTGTTATCAGCATTCTGTAAAAATAACCAAGACTTTCCAAGATCTTCTGAAGAATGCATTGCAAGCGATCACAGCAAATGGAGGCAAGTTTGTTTCTTGTAATTGCATTGACTACAATTTAATTTAAAAGGTTATTAGAGTTTGTGATATATTTTTTTGCAGATTTCGATACTGGATTAACTTCGGCTAAATTGAAAGAAATGGCTGCGATGTCGAGTGAACGAATTTATGACACCGAAGATCTTGGTCCCGTTGCTACGATAAAATCGAGTCTCGCCGTAATTCAACAGATGGCTGCAAATTTGGCACAAAAAATGGCAGAGTGCGAGAACGAGATAGCAATCGGTGCACAACAGCCAAGCGCTCAACCGGGTAGCGAAGCTGCTACGCCGATAATGATCCGGGCACAAGCAGCGATTAAGGAATCCGAGGAAACGAAAATCCTCGCGAGAAAACTGGAGGCTAGAGATAGCGACATTAGAGAGTGTCGCATCGCGCTTCGTGAAAAACAGGAAGAACTCTCGGAGATGGTACTTCGACGAGATCTCGCTGAGAAACGCCTCGCGCAACAGCAACGCGAACACGAGCTCGAGTTCGAGAAGTTGACGAGAAAGTTCGACGAGACGCAAGACCAATTGAAGCGAAAGGTAGCCATTTCTTTTTCTTTTATTTAAATTATTATTTTAATAAATTACTCAAAACACAAATCTTCCAGGAGAAAGAGTTCGAGGAAACGATGGATCATTTGCAAACAGACATCGAGAGCTTGGAGTCGGAGAGAGGAAAACTCAAGGAAAAGCTGAAGACATTTGGCAAAAAGACGGCGCTGACTCCGACTGGTCCTGGCTCACCTCTGCCAAGCGGAGACGGTTCGATTCCTGTTTCCTCGTCTACTATTTCCTCCGGTTTCACGAGCTCCAGCTTCGAGAACAGACTTCTCGCTCAAGAGATAAGCGCGCTCAAGGAAGCTCTTAATGTTGAAAATCGGCAGAAGAGGAAACTCATAGCTGACGATCTTCGAAACAAACTCAATTCCCTTGAGCCATTGCCGGATCTGTCCTTCAGATACCGGAAAGACACAAAACTTGACGAATTGCGCCATGAGCGAGACAAGCTCGTCAAGGTAACGATTAAAGCATTTTTTATTATTAGTTGTAAGTCAGGAATTTGTTCTTTACCTGTCTATCGTTTTAGGAAATTCACAAAGTGATGCTTCATCCAACTATTCCCGATTTACGGAAAAGTAAATTGATCACGACAGAGGCACCTGTTTTGAACAAAGCAATGCCTGCTTATCAACTGGTCAATCGACAGTTGACGATAAAACATTTGCAAGATCGAGTCGAAAGATTGACGGTAAATTCACTTGGAAATGAATGATCAAAATATTAATGTTCATTTAAATTAATGGGAGATTAATTTTTATTTTACTGTACAGGATGCTGTGCGAGAAGAAACTGTCAAACGAACAGTCGGAGGTCGAGCCGAGGCGAACTTCGCAATTTTCCTAAGCCGCGAAATGGCAGCGGCGATGCGATCAACTAACAAAATAATGGCTGCTGAAATAAGTATTCCATCGAATAATGCTGAGTGCAAGACGGTCAACGTTGGCACGGATGACTTGAGAAAAGTCCACACGCTTTTGAGTTATTAATTTTTAGGAGTTTTCATCATAGTAAAAATTTTTATTCTAAATTCGATTACTAAGAACTCGTCAAGTATAGGCTTTTTTACATTTTATGAAAAATGGAATTGACTACAGCACGATGACCGGATGCAACGTCGCTGATAGACTTCCACCTGTTGGAGATGATTATTTATTTTTTTTTCTATCTGCGATGACTGAAGTGATATAATTTTTTCAATCCGTTCATATCTCGAGAGGCTCTCTCCTCGACAGACTGCGATCATCGGTAGGCTTTTACAAATAGATTAATATACTCGAAAAATTGTTTTCCTGTGCACAAAATTTGAAATGTACGTACACTGCGAGAGAACATAGAGCCTCTGGATATTCCATTTATTTTAAAAAAGGTAAAAAACCTCAATCAAGAGAGGCTGTAACTCCACCATTTATAAATTAAACCAAATAACACGTTCGAACTATTGTAAAACCGACAAATATGTTCAAATTACTTTTTTTTTGAAGACAAATATATTTTATTCGCCTGAATTGAATCCCTTTCTTATCACTCAGGATCAACGGCGCCACTGACCAATTCCAAGTTTTTTTTAAAGAAAAGAAAATAACAAGCAGCGATAGGGAAAGTTTTTTGTGAAAAAATTACTGGTGCAAAAAATATCACCAATAGAAAGTTGAACTTTAACTCTCCTTTGAAGTTTTTAAAAAATAAAAAAATTAGACAACAATTTTATTCTTTCCTTTAATTCACGTTACGTGTCTCGTATTTTTTTCAGAACTTCGCGTGTAAAACAAATTTCTCCAAGGAAATGTTTCTCATAGATCTTTTTGATAACTGAGAATGATATTATTTTCCATAAAAATATAAATTAAGATTAATATACAAATAAATAAATAATTATACAATCCATTGCTTATCAACTACAATCAACGGCGCTACTGCCATGTTCCAAATATTTTTTTTTAATAAAAATGAAATGAAAAAATCTGTAGGCGATAAGAAAGCCTGATTTTTCATATTGGAAAACACTGGTACAAAAATCGTGTTTACACTAAGAGAAAGTTGCCATCTAAATCACCTTCAAAGCGCACAATAATTGAAAAAATAACCCGGCCACTTTATTGGTTTGAATATTCACGTGTACGTGTGTCTCGCGCTTTTTCTCTACTCTCTAGTAGTGGGAGATTTCCCCCAGACGGTGATTTCGTGGAGCTTTTCAAGTCTGGCTAGCAGCAAAGCAATATTCCGCCGTCAGTCCATAACTAGCCACAGCCGTGTGGTAGTCGCGGATTTTTTTTCACTTTTCCTCTCAATACAGTTCAACAATTGAACCACCGACCGTCACGTTCAGGCGCGTCCATGCGTCCGTGTGTGCGTGCGAAAAAAGAAAATAGTCCGTAGAGTCGTGCGCCGGGTTGACAGGAAAAAAGTTGAACGAATTGAAATCTCGAATTCAAAGAAGAAAAAAAAACATTCAAATCAGTCACCATGCCCGTCAAGGTCTACATATCGGGTATCAGCGGCAATAAAGAAGTAAGTGCCAAAAATATATGAATTTTTACTCCGATTTTTTTTCGTCGGTCAAACACGTATTCAGTGATTTATACACACACACGCATTTTTGTTTCGAGGGAAGACCTTGGGCAGTGCCAAATCCCTCCGATCTATCTACCGACACGCATACATTCTTATACTTATGACATTTCGTGATCCATACGCGCCATCACGATCGTATCGGATTACAATTTAGCGACCTTCTCTCGTCAATTATTGCGTTGATAAACTTCAGAGTCAATGACAATGAGAGGTTAAGGATTTCGCTGCGATGAAAAAACGAAAAAAAAAATGATACCCAGTGACACGCACAGCGCGTTCAAAATTGATAAAAATTTGATGAAATTTCTAGATAACATTTTTTGGTATTTAACGAATTGATATCATTTTTTTTAGAATTTTTGTTCATCCGGTTTTTGAGTTTTTTAATGAAACTCCAATTAGTATTTTTAATTAAAATTTTGGAGTAATTATTAATGCGATAAATTTAAAAATTTGATAATTAAGCTTTAAAATTCTGGGCGTGAATTCCCTGGATGTGATTCATGCTTGTGATGTCACTGAGATATTTATGTTTTCAAACAATGAATAATGAATAATCTTTCGCAGGTGAAAAAGAGACAGCAGAGAGTGTTGATGATCCTCGATAGTAAAGGTGTCGAGTACCAAGTAATCGACATCACGGAGCCAGGGAAGGAAGATGAAAAGGAATTCATGCAGACAAACAGCACGGCAAAGGACGACAGTAAACATCCATTGCCACCACAAATTTTCTTCGATGAGGATTATTGTGGAGTATGTTATCAAAATTTTGTGAAAAACAACAACAATGAAATAAATTACGAGTTCCTAATTTTTATAATTTTCAAAATACCTGAAATATCTATGTGAAAATATTTTGGCTAATTATAAAACAGTTAAGCGATAAAATTTGATGTCTCATCAAGACTTGGCAAATCTAAATATAATCATAATGAAAATTTAACTGAAAATATATATACGTGGCTTGACAATTTATCTGAAGATTATTTCAATTTTTTAAATTTTATCTGAAAAGTTTACTTTCATAAATAATTAAACAATCACAAATATTACTATAATAATAAATGCTTGAAAACTTGTGTGAAATGGTTTTTTAAAGAGTCAACTGTTTGGAATAAGTATGTTCATAATTTTGGAAAAACGATATTTTTTTAACTAAATATGTATTATTTCTTGTTTAGGATTATGAAGAATTCGACATGGCGAACGAGAACGACGAGCTTGAGAAATTTCTGAAATTGGCACCAAATACAGCTGAAGTTAGTAGACAAAATTCCATACAGAGCAATAGTGTACAGCAGAACGGGAATGCCTCGAGTCGAGAGGTTCGTATACACAGAAATTCAATTCAATTAATTAATTTAGCCTGGAAAAATACTAAACTCATTCTAATTCTTTTAAAGGCGTCCACGGACAAGGACATGAGTACTGTAGGGTAAGTAATACAATGACATGTTTGAATACTAGAGAGAAATAGAAAGTTCGACAAAAAAACAATGCAATTTTCTCCATATCATTTAAAAGAAATTTCTCAAATAGTGGGAATTTATTTTCTGGTTTAATTGTAATTGAGAATATTTAAGTGTTCTTATTTTATGTGAAAAAAAAATTTCTGAGCTAAAATAATGTGATACACAATGAACAACGAAACATCGAGAAAATTCTTTGACATAATTTGAATATGTTAAACAAATTAAAAATTATGTTTTGCAGTGATTTGGACGAGAGACCATCCGAGAGTCCAGGAAAGGAAGACGAAAAACCAAAAGCAACAGAATCCGAGAGCGGTACGAGAGAAACGGGAGACGAGCTGGATTCCGAGACTGTGGACGAAAGTGCAAATAGAAACGAAGAACAATCAGAAGATCAGGACGAAGAGGAGTAATGAAGAGAAATCGAGAAATTGCAAAGGAAGAAAAAATGGCAGAGGATGATCAAGGAGTTTTGTAAAATTTGTCAATCTCGTTGAGTTCTACGAGTTGATCCTTTCAGAGGCTTTTTTGTTGGATTATGAAAGTCATGCTGCAAGCAAGATACTGCCGAGATTATTGTGTCGGATCGCAAAGACGCATGGGACGTACGATCGAGAGACACGAAGACGTATTATGATTAAGACCTCCATATTATTTTATAATAAACAAAAGAAGAAAAAACAATCGATAACGACCCCTCATCAAACGTTTAGAAAGTATTTTCAGTCGTATTGTGTTTAGCGTTCAGTTTTGTCATAGAAAATTTGTTTAAAAACAAATTAGACTCCCACGATCGTTTACGAAATAGAATTTTCGTATTTTGAAAAATAAATCTAAGGCGCGTCATATCGAGCTTTACTCTAATATTACACTTTTACTACACTTTTTGCTCATTCTGCGATCAAGTTACGATTATTGCACTCGAGTTATAGTATTTTGGGATCAATCGAGATGATTTTTCTCACACTGATTATCAATTTTTATTAAATACGCTTAAGAAAAAGTTGAATAATTTTTATCGCGACGTTAAGGAAGGTTCCAAGCTCAAAAATAGTTTAATTGTTCAATCCCTTGCGAGTTTCACAGAAAAAAATGAAAAAATTTCAACTACAGATCCACAATCTTGCGTGTTTTTCACTTTATTTTTATGCTCATTATTTTTTATCCTCGTAACTGCACACGTATAAACTGAATTTAGATTGGAAAATGTAATTCGAGAAAACTTTTGGTGATAGGGAAAAATAAGGATTTGAGAATATCTGAGATTTATCGGTTGTAATATATGATGAATCAATTGTAACAAGTTGTTCTAATTAATTAAATCTACAAGAACGTTAGCTTAGCGTTTTCTAGATATTTATATACAATGCTATTTTTCCATGAATGATTAGACATTACAATTTTTTGTCAGAATGAGTGCCTCCTTTCAACTTAAAATTAAATGCAATTTTGTGCCTCAGAAGCATAACGAAAAAAGTATCGTTTCGATTAACATTATGTTTTGTGCGTTTTATAAATTGATTTTCATCACGAAAAATGTTTCGCTTGTTCATCCCAACGTCTCCGGAGGTTCTCGTTTCTTCAAAATGCGAATTTTAAAATTGTATAAATAATCAAAGCGTCAACACAGTAAGACGTCAAAGAAGATAATGCCTGGATGAAATTTACTCGAAGCTTATATTCCAAAATAAAGATAACGTTGAACAAAAAATTATTTGCTCGTTTTTTTTTATTTTTGTGACAATAATGTTTTTTTTTTCTAGTAAGATAAGTTTGTAATTGATTTCTTCATCTTCATTGGTAGGATTCCAGAAAGTTCACCGATCTTCACTGGTGAAAATAGCACTGACGGCCTGCTTTGTTATTAGATACATACATATACTCACTCAACACTGTGACCTAGTTTATCGGCTGTTTCTTACCGCAACCGTATTTCAATCAACTTTCCCGGTGTGAAATTCTATCATTCACACTCTATTGCCCCCCAGCCCAATTACAATTACACATAAACATTTTTTGCTCATTTCTTCTAATTCTTTTTTCCTCAATCATTCAACGATTTTTTTGTCCTCCACTTTCCGAATCCACTATATCACTACGCTGTGATACGTACAGCCTGAAAAACAATTACATCAAATGCATTTTCATTAATTATTCGCTTTCTCATCGTCAGGATAAATCTTTGGTGTATACGAATTACAAAGTGACAAAAAAAAAATAACATAAATTCTCTTTTCAATGCAATATTTATTACACAATACGATAAAGGAGAATCGAATTTTTCTTACGATTCTCTATCTTAAATATTTATACAAAAAAATAAGTTCTTTTTAAACAGCTCCCTGTCATTCAATCACCAGAAGAAATCTTTTTTCTCATAAATTCTCAAAAATAAATGGGTGATGACAAGTATTGTTTTAATTTAAGCTAGCTATTATGCTCTTTCGCATATCACACCTTTCCCGCTCATTTATAAACTAAAATGATGCAAAGTCTAAGTCTGTTCGGTAAAAAACAATGCAAGTTTTTCGGTAAGTGTTGTACAACGACGGTTTACTGCGTTTCTTAATTGATCGGTGCACAAAAATGTATATGAATATAAAAAGAATGGAGCGTGAAAAACACCTTTTGACCTTTTACCTTTACATATTATGCATAATAAAGTTAGTTCCTTTTTACTCCAATTTTCTAAGTTTTCGTTTAAATTTCACTGATATATCTTTACACTGATCTTCATCTACTAAATTGATTATCTCACTTATTCGATTTTCCATCTCAATTATTTACAATCCTTAATTCTACGGCATCCGGAGATTCAATTTAGTTTTGAACACAACTAGTTAGAGTTAGGAATAGTTATCTCGTCGGAGACTCGTTTTCGTTACCGTAAAAATGTTTTCTCAATTATTGTGCCATGTGCCAAGCTTACTTTAGTAAACCGTTTCAAAGAAAAAGTGAATAAAAACAAACAAAATATGTGACTAACAATCTTATCATTTCCTCAATTTTACTAATCTTCGCGATGTTAAGAACTTTCATTATAAGTACTCATAAAATAATATTAAGATGCACGCAGTCTTATAATTAATAGTAGAAAAAGTTTCTTGAACCATTGAAGAAGCGAAATTTGAATTCATTCGAGTTTTTTTTTTAACTGCGAGTACGTTTCAACGCGGATGGATATACTAGTCTTACATGATAAATAAATATTCCGAGTTGAAAATAATACTTGGAGCGGCACCACGACTATCGATAGAAGCTCGAAAAATTCTGAGCCCATCGATATGATTTTTTATACACACGATTGCACCTTCGTACCGCGATAAAAAATTCTCGACTGCTATCTTCAATAGCTTCTGTTTTTCATCGTTATTTCTATCCTGATTCTTTTTGCAGTCTACCTACAATTACTCGTTTTTAAATATTACTCAAGGCATTCAATCCGTACCAAAGTATTTTTGTCCAAAGTGGTTCGGCGCGATGTTGTGAATTTCCGATGTCAAGAATTTCATCTGAAATAAAATTCATTTTTACAATGGATTTATAACTGTAGAGGTACATAAATTTTGATTTTATCGATAATTTCAAGGAAAAATTACCTTGGGAAAGGCACTGACTAGAGTTTTGGCAGCTGGAGGTGTACAAAATAAGTTTGAGAGAATAATATTCTCTTCTAATACTTGATGTTCCTTGAGTACCGCTATTGCTTTTATTACAGTGTTGCCTGTACCTAAATTAATTGAGATAAACATTTATAAAATTAGAAACAACAAATACTCAATTGTTAATGAAAATTAATGTTGATGTTAAAAATTAAAATTGATAATGACAAAATTTATTTCATATCTCTAGATATACTCACAAAAAAAATTATTTTAAAATATTTATGAACTTTCAGGAAGAAAAAACAAATTGTTCTGAACGGTACTGACTCATGATTGGATACATCAAGAGGACTTTTCTTTCACTTATGTCATCTGGGAACTTTGCATAGACAACTTTAGCCTCGTGCGTGTCAGCATCACTTTCAACCAAAATTTTTCCAATCCTTATACTGCGACAACAATCCCTTAGACCCTGTTAAATAAGAATTTAATGAAATTTAATTAATTTTTTAAATTAAATCCGATCATGTTTTCTACAAAAAAATGTTCATAAAAGTTATATTTTTTAAATTAAAATAAGTTTATATTTGTTTGGTTATTTTTAAGATTTACCTGCTCCATGGCTTCTCCGCTTCGAACGATGGAAACTCCGCAGTTGCCCTTCTGATATTTCAACCCCTTGTATTTTGCACCTGTCGGCGTTGTAACAACGCATTTTGAAAAAGGTAATTGATTTAAGCTTTCTTCGATGACTAGCCTGATCTGCAAGTAAAATATTAAAAATTACATTGGCAATTAAAAATAAATATTTCTCAGAAAAAATTATTTTTTTCCGAGGTCATATTTTTTTTCATTTATTTCAAGGCTACCAGATTTTGTGAGTAATTCATTTAAAAATTCGCATTCTTTTTCAAAAAACAAACGTACCAGACGATCCGCGTAAAACTTAAAATCACTGCGGGTCGTATTCCTGTGAAAAAAAAGAACGAATAAAGTCGGCGAAATTATTCGAAAGTTGAACATATATGAATTTTGTTTCGACCCCCCTCCGATGTTTTTTTTATCGTGATCAACCCGGCTGCTCCGCCATGTGACGAGAGCACGAGAAAAGAGACACCGCATTGTCGCACTTGTTTTTCTTTTCTTTACTCACTTGTCGCGTAAGATTGTCTGTAGCTCTTTCACTTGGTCATTCGTTGGTAAAATCTTCAAATTTGGCCCATACTCGTCATTACTATCGACACTCTCGTTATTTTCGTTCACGTGATTTTTAATTACCGTTGTTGTGTCTTGAGTGCCCATATTGCTGTCTACAATTGGTATAACTACACTTGCAATGCTCGTGTTCGCTGATACACTAACCAACCCTTTGATGATAAAAGTCCCGCATGACGCATGCTGCAGGAAAAGTTGCAATCATGAGAAATTTGCTATGCTGCGTCAGCGGAAAGAGAGACATGCCGCCATGCTGTCATCGTGATTTCCGCTAAAAACGAAAATAAATAAATTTTCATATTTTTGACAATATATTTTTATTCGAGCTGAAAAGATTTCTTTGAAGATTTCGTTCACGCGTTTTTAGGAAATTTCGAGAACTACAACATGCTCAAAATAGCCCCGATGACAATTGTCATAATTATTTCCGCTAGACAAAGAAATGAATAATCAAGATATATAATTATTATAATTTTTGTACATAATTTATAATATTTTTTAAATAAAATTCATCAACATCAATTTTACTGCAAATTTACTCCAAAGCATTACATCTTTCGTTACCGAAAAAACATTTTGAATTTGCCGCTCTAAATGCTTCAAGAATCCATTGAACGATTCTTTCAATTTGAATGAATAAAAGACTATAATTTTATATTTTTAAATAATCGCTAAATAGTTTTATCAAATCGTTCACCGACGAAAAGAGAGTTACTCAACAATAACATCTAAAAAAATTGGCACTCGCGGAAGTTCGGATAGTTTTTGGTTTGACTGGTGAGTCGTTACGAGTCGTATGTCGTACATGGCCGCTAGGAGTCTTTTCCGGTTTCTTTCCACTGGCCGCTGCTGGCTGCCGCACTATAATGGTAAGCGAAATCCGATTCACATTAACTATTTACATCGACTATAAACAAATTATAAAAATAAAGCCTTATGAGAACGATTCAAAAAATATTCTTTATTTAAATGACAAAATACGAAAACTTATGGACGATCTTATCGTCGAAAAAAATAGAAAATTCTTGAGACTGTTTTAACGTGCCAGCCATGTGTTTAGTCTATCAACAAAGTAGGAAAAACTAGTATAGATTGTGAAAACTATTAATCACTAATAACTATTCCGATTATTAGATTGCTATTAAATTGTGTTTCAATGTGGAAAAGTGTCTTAGCAGTGATTAAATTTATATTGAGCGATCGTTAATAAACTTAACCTCAAAAGTAGCGGGACAGATCACTTCGACACGATGACATGAATTTGTAATTTTCCTAGTCTGGAATCAGAAGCATTTGAATCTTGACTACAGTATTTTAGTCTTCAAATTTACATTGAGCTTTGCAAAATTTGACATGATATTTGCAATGACAAAAAGCTAAAGTCAAATATTTATAAAATTTCTTAATTTTCAGACGACTAAAAGGAGGAACGGAGGACGCGCCAAGCATGGTCGCGGTCATGTAAATCCTGTCCGTTGCACCAACTGCGCTCGTTGCGTACCGAAAGACAAAGCTATCAAAAAGTTTGTCATTCGTAACATTGTGGAAGCTGCTGCTGTCCGTGACATAAACGACGCCAGTGTTTATGACGCTTATCAACTCCCCAAACTATACGCCAAGCTGCACTACTGCGTATCCTGCGCAATCCACTCTAAAGTTGTCAGGAACAGGTCAAAGGCTGATCGTAGAATCAGGACACCACCCGCTCGCAATTTCCCCAGGGTAAATTTTTACAGTTTGAATATTAACATAAAACACAATTTTTTAGTGTGCAAAATCTTTAAAATCCTTGAGAAAATTTAAGTCATCAAAACGTTTTTTAATTGATTTTCAAGCTCCAAAATTTTTTTGGAACAGTTTTAATAAGTAAAATTCTTTTTTATTTTCAGGATATGCGTCAGGGCCAGCAGAACAGGAAGTGAATTGATCATGTGTAACTTTGGTACATAAATAAAAAATTATTAAAACACAAAAAAACAAAAATTCAGTCGTTCTCCAAATCTTTATTTCGCATCCTTTACAGCTAATTTGTTTAAGCAAGATATGATACAGTTTATTGCTTTTGTGATAAGCTTCGTTTTTTTTTCTTTAAATAGATGAAAACAATTTTCTGATATAATTGAGTAGAAATTACTGAGTTTGAGAGAATTTATCTAAAGTTGTGCTGCCTCAAGTTTACATAATTCTCGATAGTTTGTTATATCGATGCATTGTGCATGTTCCGATAACCGTATTAATTGAAGCGATGTTAGCACCAAAGTACTAAAAATTGAAACTATTAATTCGAGAAAAATGCTTGAAATTCTAATTTTCCGTACGAATTATCAGCTATCTTATAATTTTTTTAAACTTTAAATTAATGTACAGAATTAACAACGTTAGTAAAGTAGGTCGCATGGTTGAATCATTTGTTAGCTTCCTCCATGGCCTTCTTAAGAGTCTTTTCAAAAATTTTTTTAGAATCGCAAAATCCTTGCTTCGTTTTCCCGAAGGAGTTTGGTCCAGCCGACGTCGGCGTTTCGCGTCCTATATTTCGCATCCTCATTCGTGCCTCGGCCGGCATCTCTTCTGGTTCCTCGTCGTCGTCATCAGCATTGAATACAGACGCGACTTTAGATTTTTGTAAAGAGGGGGCTGCTTTTGCATTTGGTTTCTGTAAAGAAGAAACATTTTTTAGTTTTAGGCGAATTTCATTGTTTCACTCGTATTTAATTTCTTGAATAAATTGAATCTTTTTAATATTAGAAGAATGATCTAAATGTCTTGAGAAGAATTTAGAGAAATGAAGAGAAGAACTTACCGATGTGGATCCCAATTTGATTTGTATTCCTTTTTTGGATTCTTGCGAAGGCTTTTTCCCAAAGGCGAATGCAAGTTTTTGTTTTTTGGAATCAGACTGGGAATAGCTAGAACTGTCACGTCTCTTGTCGCCCCTCAGCGGTGATCGGTCTCTTCCTCTGTCGTCGTCCCTGCCATCCTCCGCTCTGTAGACACTTGACCCTGACAACGTCAAACACTGGCAAAGTTCAGATCAAGTTAAACAAGGCTGACTTAATAACCGGAAAACTTTCAAGCAGCATGCTCAGTGCTCAGACTCTTTTTCTTCAAGAGAAAATTCCTAAACAATTTATTTTCACTTCGTAAAATAACTTTAACAAATTAGCAAAATAAATTTAAAAAAAATAAGTCTGCATTTTTTAAGAACATTTTAAATATTACGAAATTATAAAATCGTGAAAAATTATTACATAAGTTGGCGTCTTTTTCCAAGATTTTCTCACATCGAGATTGCTTAGGAAAAAGTTATCGTTTTATTAGAGATTACAAAAACGAACGAGTTTATAAAAAATCTAAATTGTTTTTTCATCATGAAAAAAAAAATGGAAATAGAAAGCGTTGGAATGTGAAGATGATGGGCGGTAAACACGTAAGAGCGTGGAGTTGAAAAATCAAATCAAACGATTGGACAGCGATTTATAAAAAATCGCATCCTTCGTTTTTCCGTCATCGAGTAGCGGTAGTTACAATAGGATTTAACAAAACCTTTTCTGTAGTCTTCGTTGGAGTTCCTCTTCGACATTGCGTGGCTTTTTGATACTTTTCTTTGATTTTCGACTACTTTTTTTCTTTCTCTACGTGACACGACAAGGTATGCGGAGTATACCAAAGAAGTAACCTAAAAAATCGTTACTGATGTTGCTGTGTTAACGCGTGAAGAGCCACCTCGACGGGTGTGCGCAAGCGCGCGGAAACAAACTTATCAACGAAATTCTCATTCGTTCTTATCGATAGAGTATACGTCGATAAGTTCGAATAAAATATTTCTATGTTATCGTTGTCGATAAAAATTCTTTCTTATCAACAGCATCATGTCGATAAAGGTGATTTCTTCTTTGCCCTAAAATCAATAAATTGAAAAAATTTTCGAAGAATTTCAGGTGGATCTGTTTTATCGATGATTTTTTTTACGAGCTTCTATTTTCGATTGAAGACATACTTTTTTATATCGCTAAAAGTTTTGATTCCTGATATTTCTTCAGTGTTTTTCGATGCTCAAAATTACATTTTCCCGTCTGTCAGTAAAAAAATATTTCTTGGAATCTGAAGGTGAAATATTCAGTGGAATGACAAGATTCATGGTAAGAATTGTGGCGAACGTTTGCGTAGGC
Source organism: Cremastinae sp. B BG-2022a (assembly GCA_030522605.1). Classification (NCBI taxonomy): domain Eukaryota; kingdom Metazoa; phylum Arthropoda; class Insecta; order Hymenoptera; family Ichneumonidae; species Cremastinae sp. B BG-2022a. Next base: position 3,767 of record JAPYYX010001096.1, on the reverse strand, counting down.
TTTCAATGGGGAAATAAATGTCCAGGAACGATTCTATACGTCCTGTCCTACTGTATTTACAATGTAGTTTTCGAGTGCAACGTGTTTATTTCCCTCTTCTATTATCCGGTGCTAAAATGTAGACGAGTCGATATATAACTGCGGTGAAAATACCTCACTGCGGGATTCCCCGAATTCGGAAACGACTTGGCGGGCCTGCTGAGCATATAAAGTAGAAAAAGAAGAAATTCTTTGTGCGCTATGCGTCTCGGGTGGCTCGAGGATCGTTCCGGCCGGAGGTCAACCAACTGATTATTCATTCCGGGATGAAAAATTTGACGACCGGCAGATGGCGCTCTGGCACGTGTTACTTTATTTTCAGCGTAGCGTGTGCGTCTCTTTATCGGCGTTTTAACTACGTTCGGTGGCTTCTGCTCTGCGGCGTACTCAAGATTACGACAAGAGAGTGCTCATATCGAAACGACGTAGAAAAAATACAGGAAAAAAAACGACGCGGATAAAAATTTATCATAACCAAGATGGAAGAAATGACGCCATGATGTTTATTATTATTTCTCAAATACACTAAACCAATTTGAAACGGAAATAACTTATTCTTATCGAGATATTTTCTTCTTTATGTTCATAAATATGTTTTCAAGAAAATTTTTGCGTTCTCAAGATCTAGGATCTGCTTATAATTTTGTTTTTATTGTTTTTCATTAAAATGAAGATAATACGTTGCATCGATAAGGGATAAAAGTCGTCATCAATTTGGGATTATTAACGATAAACGTGGCCAGTATATTTCGCGATTTATTGGAGAACGAAGAAGCGAGGAGAGAAAGGGGAGAAAATGGGAGTTCTTTCGCGGCGGGCGAAAGAAGAGAGAGGAAGAAATAAAGGGGGATGGGAAGCAAAGTGAGCAGCGATAGAGCACGATTCCACCTAATTGAAGTAACCACAGGGCGCAACGGCCGTACAGATCGGCGTTTCACTGTCTCTCTTGGGACTCGCCGGGCCTCGATCCGAGACGACATGCCCGGTGCAACGATCATTCCGCCATCTTTTTTTTTTCTTCCCTACGTCCCTCTTCCTTTTTCTTCTCTGTCTCTTCTATTTTTTTCTTCTTCCCTTCTCTCTCGCAGCAATTCTCTTTAGTCGGAATCGGCGGAGATCGCGTCGGGCAATCCCATCAAATGATCAAATGACTGCCTCCCGTTTCTGCTTTTCAAGAGCTCGCCGGCATTTCCTTTCGCACGTGCCTCGCGCACGCTTCGGGACTCCTCCAATTCCTCGCTCCGTCTCGCTCCCGCTTTCGATCTTTCGGATGGAGAAAAATTGTCTTGCTCTCCTCTCTTCCGTCGATATACTATTTCGTACCGGATTGCTCTCCCGAGCGATCATTACGCTCCCTCCGCATATCTTCGATCTTACCGCTTCTTATTCGACTCTGCGATTTAATTGCCGGTGAGACGCCATCTTGCTTCTGCGCGTATTCGCACTTTTTTCAAGAGATAAAGTCTCTGATTTCACATTCACCTTGGAAAATTATGCTCTGTGAATCTTTCCCGTGAACTTGAAAAAATTGTTATGAGAATATCTATTAAGATTTTGCAATTCAATGCATTGAAAGCCGCCATCTTGTTTATACGCATTCATTTCTTCCCCTTTCATTTCTTCTTAAGAAAAAGTTTCTAGTTTCGCTTCTACAGTTTGGATATTTCATGTGAAACGTAAATCTACTTGTCGTGAGAACCAATTGTGCAATTTATGTGTAATTACTGTTGAGCCGCCATCTTGTCTCACTACTGATCTGCACTATTTTCTTCCTTTTCAAAAAAAAGTTCAATTTCGCGGCCATCTTGTAAATTCATTTTTTCGATCCTTCGAACAGATGTATTCGAAATCATCTCACGAGAACCGGTGACTTCGTCGAGGAATAACGAAAAAAAAGAATAAGAAGAAAAGAGAAGAGATCGGGGAACGAGAAGAAACGAGGAGAGAGAGAGATACGAAGCATTACAAGCATTATAAAACAAGCCACGGTTTCGGCCACCTGGAGACAAGAACACGGGGGGTCCTCTCCCTCTATTTCTTCCTTCCACACGTTGACACAACTCATTTTTACACGAAGCAGGCGCGATGGGCGGCCGGTGTACGCCAATTCGGATATTCCCGTCTCTCTCGCACTCTCGGAATTTTCGTAAAGAAGGCAAAATTCTGTTTCTTCTCTCTCTCTCTCTCTCTCTATCTCAGCACTGAGTAATGGCGCGAGATCTGTGCCGGGACTACGGGGGTCATCGCTTATACGAAACATTACACGGACGATGCGTGCAAGATCGAGTCCTCGAGTGTCCAGAGCCAGGAAAGAGAAAAATAAAAGAGATAAGCATCGAAATCTCCGCGTGATCCGGGAGGAAAAATAAAAGAGAGACAAGTATTTTCCCTCTCGACTTTGTCATCGGCCACCCCCGCGGAGATTTCTTCCCATTTGTATAATAATAAGAGGAAGATCATAATAATAGTCTTCTTTTTTTTCTATAAACATAAACTATATACCACCTGGGTAAACTGTTTGGGAAAGTAAATTTATGTGCTCCAGACAAAATTTCGGGAGCATTTTCCGACCCCCTCGATGAAGTTCTGGGGACGCTCCGCGGGAAATTCCTCCGAACGAAGATAAATTCACGCGAAGATGTGAGAAGAGATTTCAAGATTTTTGAACTTCTTTTGTGTGGAGGAAGAAAAAGGCCACACGCGTTTATGTTTTATATTGTGGATGTTTTATATCGTCTCGATGACCACTATTAAACGGCACTCGAGAAATCATTCCCGGGGGTTTGGAAAAGTCTGCGAGAATCACGACAATGGGCTTGTTTACGTTTTGATGCTCATTGTCGGGGTGAAAAAGCGTCACGCGGAGAGCACGCCTCGTTTTTACAGTTTCCGAGTTTTGGACGAGGAAAAATGTATTCAGAGTCGAAATACACGCGTTTTGGAGAATTTAACGATAATTTAGGTGCACGGTGGGGCTCGAGGATAGGTTTGGGGTCTTGGGAAAAAGAGGAAACGTCGTTGAAAAGGTGACTCGAATTTTTCGTGGACGTCACGCGGTTTCCGCCTTTTCAATTTTCGATACGCCCACACGCGAAATCGCTCTTTGACAATTTTTCGATGACGTTATATTGTTATTTCCGAAAAGAACTCTATTAAACAAGACCCACAGCGAACTCATAGGAAAACGTCACAAGATTTTCCTCTTGAAAAAAAAATCCCATAATTTCCTGGTTTAAAAATAAAATTAATTTCAGTCCTATACGACATCGTACAGGAACAAAATTGCTTTTCGACAATTTTTCGATGACGTTGTTGGAAATTTCGAAAACAACTCTATCAAACAAGATCTACAATGGATTCATACGATAAATGTCACAAGATTTTTCTCTTGAAGAAAAAAATCCCACAATTTTCTTAATTAAAAACAAAAATTTTTTGTTCATTCAATAACAAAAACAAAATTGTTTTTCAACAATTTTTCAATGACGTTTATTGTAAATTTCACAAACGTCTCTGTTAAACAAGATCAACAGCGTATTCACACGAGAATGTCACAAGATTTTCCTCTTGAAGGATAAAGATTCCCAAAATTTCCTGGCTTAAAAACAAAATTAATTTCAGTCCTATATGATATCGTTTGTCTTTCGTTCATTTTATCACAGGAACAAAATTGCTTTTCGACAATTTTTCGATGACGTTGTTGGAAATTTCGAAAACAACTCTATCAA
>JAPYYX010001095.1:0-51997 GCA_030522605.1 Cremastinae sp. B BG-2022a | reverse complement strand
CAGAAAGCATAGGCAACTCTCACTCCGGATAATATAGCCTCGCCCAGAGTCGCGCGACATGTACTTGTCCCGAGACTCTACCGAGTCTCTGAATATCAACCGCAGAAATATTAATAATATAACATTAATTCATCCCCAAGTAATACTCCGAGACTCGATTTTCGGCATGTAGGGGAAGGAGCGGCCAAAATGGACCCCTCAAGGAAAAAATGTTAGAATTCTTAGTGTAATGAACTGGTTATGGTCTCTTATATTTTCATTATTTCGTTTCTACAAAAGAAATTGTTTTTAAAGAAAAAATGTAATAAATAATGCTGTCGAACTCATTACCTAGTTTATCCTTCATCGTATGTACTTTTTTAACCGTTTCTATAAAACAAAAATTTTACTAACACGTCTGGCGCAAAAATATTTGTTGGTTTTCAAAGATTCGACAGCCTATTTTACCTCCTAAACACTATGAGTGTCAAGAATTCTGAGGGCAGATTTTGCCCCCAAAAATGTTTGGATATCTATTGGAAATTTTTGGCGATATCGAAATTTTGAGGGGGGGCCATTTTGCCCCCCCCCCCCCCTTTCCCTATATTGATCGAAGCCTGCAAATAACTCCATTTTTTAATACATAGTAAGGTTTTTATTGTTTCATTTTAAGATATTTGTATTTATTATCTACCAGAAACGGTTTATTTTATCCAACAGATTCGCATTACTCTGATGACGGTTCACAATTTAAAAAATTAATGCGACACAAGGACACTCAAATTGACAAACTCGGCAGCTACTCTATGCGATACTTTTTTCACTTCAACTTTAATTTAAAAATTATACTCAATTCAAAAGAATAAATTCAATTGATTAATTAATTAATTTATTATTTATCTATTTGAGATACACTTTGAAAATATGGTCATTTATACTAATTCATAATTTAATTACAAGCAAACACTTCTCCTGGACATGTAAATTACTTGGAATTATTAATTTATAGATGATTATACGATTTTGGAATGATTTCAGCGATTAGTTTGGTGGCGTTTACATTGCGTTACTTATTCTTCAAAAACACGAACAGGTCAAAATTCATCGCGATTTTTTTTTACAGTTTAATGTTTATGGAATACCGTAATATTTTCAATTACATAACTCTCGTTTCAACATTATTTGGCGATTCGAAAATTATTGCATTTGAGTAGTCAAAAATGTTAAAGCATTAATAAATCATCTATGCAATTCGCATCAGGGAAACATGCTTGATTAGTCTCTTTATCATCCCTCGATTCGACATCAATTTCACAATTCGCCAATTATTCCAATTTTTCATTACTTATATATATTTTAATGAATTTCAGAAATTTTAAAAATCAGTTTTTGAATTATACAGTGGATTCTAGTGGTGATTTGGTACTTTGATCAGTAAAAGAGATAAAATTGAGTTAAAAATGAGTAAATAAAATAAAATGTGCCCTTGTCAATTGTTTTTATTGTATGTATCATCGTAGCAAAAAAACTGGGCTATTGCACATCAGTGTGACTTGAAATTTTTATAAAAGTTATTAATTACACCGTCACAAAAAAAAAGTGGTGATTACTTTTGACCGGACCCGCCTATCTTTATGTATTTTGACGCGCTGAATTCGAATCCGGGGTCAGATTGGTCTATATACCTCCAAATTTTCGAGTAAAATGCAAAAAACCGCTAAAAATTGTCAAAAATAACGAAAAATCGCACATGTATCTACGGGATTTTTTTTTAACTAACTGAAGTATTAGTTATTCTTGTGTATTTTGATGCGCTGAATTAATATCTGTGATTACTTTGCCGTTACAGCCCCGAAATTGAGAGAAAATTGCGAAATATCGTTAAAAATGACTGAAAAAAGCGAAAAATGGCACTTTTGGCGGGAAATAAAAAAGAACCCAAACCCAAACGCTGTTGTACCCTCAACACTTATGTACTCTAAACGCTTTTGTACCCTCAACACTTTTGAACCCTCAATGCTGTGCCCTCAACGTTTTTGTACCCTCAACACTATTGTACCTTCAACGCTGTACCCTCAACGCTGTTGTACGCTCAATAGCGGACAAAATGGGGTACACCACCGAAAAATACGAAAAAAATGTTCGCAATTTTCTCAAAATTTCGAGGCTGTACGGGCAAAGTAACTACAGACATGAGTTCAGTACTTCAAAATACACAAGAATCTTACTTGATTTAGTGTAAAAAAAATTATTTCATCGATAAAAGTGCGATTTTTCGCTGTTTTTGGCCATTTTTAACGATTTTTTGTATTCTACTCGAAAATTTAGAGGTATATTGGCCAATCTGACCCCGGATTCGAATTCAGCGCGTCAAAATACATATTAGATAGATGAGATATCTCCACTTTTTTTTTATGTGACGGGGTGTCATTCATAGATTGATGGTATGTACATGTTATTAGTAAATGTGGATAAAATTAAATGAATATGAAAATTTGTTGAATTATCGAAAAACAATCAACGTTGTTCAAAATTTATTTAAGGTTTAAAAGTTATTTATAATTGAAAATTTTACAACATTCTGTTAATTTTACTGAAAATTAAAGTTGGACAAATTCTAAGGGCATATTCTGAAAGCTGATCAACTTCAGGATTAGGTAAATGAGTATTTCACCTCTGTGCTGGCATAAAAAAAGGTCTATATTAAAATCAATGATATTTATAACTCTTCGTTGTGACACAATTCCCAGTGAAACAAGTTTGCCATACATTAGGTCAAAATCAAACTAATTTCACGTTTTTCAAGCTTTCGGCATAAAAAACATTTCAGTTGGATGACTATGAAAAATTTCATGGTTATTGTATGTACTCTAATTATATTGTATAACATGTATGTGCAAAAACTTTTTTTTACCGAGAATCAAATGGCAACGTATAAAAAAACACATGCGTAAGATCCAGGTAATTTATGATGGAAAAAATTTTTTCTCGGTTCTCGTTTAAAAAAACGTCGCATACCAAAAAATCATTTCGAGCCAGTGTGACAGATGAAAGCAGGGCTCTAATTGCACATTTCCCCTATACATAAAATATGTGTGAAAAATAGTTATCCGACTTTTTACACGGAGGACAAAAAGTCTGCGATCCTAAATTTGGATTAAATCCGGATACCTTTTCTGTTGGTAACCCCCAGCACTATATTTAATCTCTTGCCATCGATATATTGGTCATTAGGCGATTTGAGAAAAACCAGAGTCTACCTCAACGGTGCATGAGGAGGATGCAAAAATACAAGTCTGTGAGGGGCGACAGCAGACACACGACTCGCGCGCGGGCCAATCATATAAATAGAAACGGCGCGACAGCGTGGAACCATAAATTGTCGCTTGGCGATTTAAGGCCGAGTGCAAGGGACTTTTTCCTCCTCTCTCTCTCTCTCTCTCTCTCTCTCTCTCTCTCTCTCAGTATCTCGTTCTTAAGTATATACGGCTGCTCGCGGTTCTCTTAATTCTCGTATTCATGTTCCCCTCGAGCATCTCTCTCGGGACCATATAGTATATTATACCAGCAGAGCATATCGAGCAATACGAGTAAACCCCGCGAGTTATGCGAGCTGACTCTCGACAGCTCGGCCATCGGTCTCTCAGCTATCTTTCTATATATCCTCGCTGCACCTATATACATACATATGTCTATACATTATAACATTATACACTATGATGCACGCCGCATTTTATGTATGCATGCATTAGTGGATGAACGTATGACAACCGCGAACCCTTATCCCCCTTTTCTCTCTCGCTCTCTCTCGTCAAGCTTTTATTTCCTTACTCATCCCGAAAGCTATATAACCCTCGTATTTCAAAATAAATCAACTTAATATAGATTTTTTCTTCAAAAACTTTTATCGTTCTCTATAAAAAAATAAAAAAAATATATTTACGGGTTTTTCGTATATTTAAAACGGAATTTACTTTATTTAAAAAATGTTACGTGTGGGAGTGGAAAAAAAAATACGCGTGAGCGATCTTGGCCAGTCCGGTAGATGGCACGTCGGCACGTGCAGAGGGCCCGGCGGTATTCGAGGATGCACGCGGCCCCTCTATTTTCGTCCGCTCATACATACATATACCAAGGAATTCACCGAGTCGAATTCTTATAACTACATATCCATAAATATAGTTTTTGGTGATGCGTGTATGTTCGTTGAATACGAAAAATTGTATGTCTCTGATGAAGTCAAGGAGAGGAGAGGAGAGGAGAGGAGAGGAGAGGAGAGGAGAGGAGAGGATGGATGAAAAGATGCTCATCCGCGCGAGATTATGCATGTCAGTAGGTTAGAGCGCGCTCCAACTTTCAGTCTTGATGAGTGACGCCGCGCTTCAAGTGCGCGTACTCCAACAAGTGAAAATCTCTCAATTTGTCATCGATGTCATCAGAGTGACGTCGAGCACGTTTTTGTAGCTGAATAATATTTGGGTCTCGTCGTCGCCGAGAGGGAAAACTCGTGAAAAATAATGATCTCGACGTGAAATTGATGGAATAATTTAGTCGCGAATATTTAGCCGCGGCATGGCAATAATCTCGACAGCTTAAACGCAAGTGGCTCAGCTGGATGGATCATGCGAGCAGCCCACACCGTGATAACCGCCGTCGATTTAACGTATCCGATAACGGCCACGGCGATGTCATTTATACGGTCCGCGTTCACGACCACTTATTCGCGTTTATTATAAGATCAACGAGTTTACATCCGCGTATAACAGGGCTATATCAAGTTAGCGCCAGTCTCGAAAAGCCTTCCGATGACTTTTCAAACGACATCATAAATACACCGCCGGTCAACGCTGGCCCCTCCGAAATATTTCCAGGTTAAAGCGCCTCCGAGCCATCTTCGCATCAGCGTTCATCTCGACGCATCCCTTTCAGTAACAACATTTTCATTACATTTTAATCATTATAATAGCAAAGGAATGTGCACATGATCCCGTATTTTTTTTCATTCTATATTTTCCACGAAAATCTGAAGACACGAGCCTCTTTTTCTCATTCTCCAGATGTCGAGAGTCACCCTATACCCTCGAGGGTAACGATCATCAGCACGAGAATCACGATTCTCTCCGAGAAACTCTCAAGACACGTTGATCGAATTTAAACGGAATGCCCCATGTGCCTATATCTAATTACCTATACGCGTATATTCTTTCGTAAACAGTATCGGATGTCCCGTCGTGTGCGCCGAGTCTCAATATTATTATTATTATCCATTATCATCTTTACACACGTGGAATCTTCTTGCCTAATATACGCGCCGCGTGCATGCTGATGATGATCAATCAATTTTTCTGCAGGATAACATCGAAACATCCATCACTGAATAAAATAATCAATATATAGAAAAACTCGATAGTGCAGATGATGAGGGAGAGGAATAAGTGGAAAAAATGTTCTTTTTTTTTTCGGGGTATAAAAAGTAGACACTGATGATGTTGGGCGGCCGGCGTCATTGGAACTTTCGTCACAATCGAAAGTTTAAAGAGACCGAATAAAAAGTTCGGCAAGAGAAATGCGATATGTATAAACTTGATTTTCACAATGTGAGTGAAAATAATGTAATCACGGAGCGATGCGTGCGTGTACGGTGTGTATTATATTGTGGTAATTTAATGCTTATACTCGAGGTCGCGTGACGAGAACGTCATCTCGAATATCCCGCTAACCTGCGGGAGAGTGAGCAGCAGCAGCAGCGAGAGAGGATAGAAGAACGTTCAGAGCGGCGTGTCGTTATGCGAGATGGTCACTCCGGTAATTTTATACCCCGCCGCAGCGAGAAACTCCGGTAGGCCCTCGATAGCCCTCCCCGTAGTCCCCGTCGACTCTCTGCTCCCGTAGATAACGCCAATATCAATGCACAAAATACACGCCGGGATTGACCGCCGCCGTATCACTTCGAACACGCTCATCATCATTCTTTTCTTTCTCCTATACCATAAGCATATATACCGCGGAAGAGAGTGTCAAGTTGGCAAACTTGACCTCCTCAATGCATGTAATAAATACTTATGTGTTATTTAAACCTATCATCAGGACAGTAGCCTATCCGAAACACGTGACTGTGCGGATACGCTTTGTTTCTTATTTCTCTTGAAATGGCGGAACTCTCAGGAATAAATTAATGAAATCGCGGTTCGTACTACATCCCGTTTGCCAGCGATCATTGTGCCAGTAATGAAGAAGCTTCGGTAATAATTCGCGTAACTCGTTGAATAACGCGAGTGGCGCGAAGCGTAAACCACGTTTGCGATCGGCAAGCATTAACCATTTTTCGTGTTAACGTTGGAAAAATCCAACGTTAACACACACGCCGGTGGTGCCTCTAACCGCGAACGATATAAATCTATTCGGTCTTGCGATAATCGCTTGCGTGTGCGTGTACGCTTTGAGTTCATTAATTTTTTTATTCGAAAATGAGTACACAGCGAGATGCGTGTGCCAGTGCGAAAGAGTTATTTCATTATGTGTGTAACAAAACATGCATATTTATGCAAGGTAAATGTTCCTGTCGATCACGAGCCAAGCCCCTGTGTTACCGCTATCGCGCATGTTTGCCAACTGTCACAGACGCCGGCCCTTCCCCCTCTCCCTCCCTTTTTCTCGCGGCCTGCACCGACAAATACTAATTACACACTAATACCAGAGGATTAATCATTACGACAGTCTCGCAGATCTGGCATAGTCAGCCTCACGAGACATGAAATATCGTTCAAGAGTCCGAGTGATCATTCCAAGATCAATTATTCGTAAATCCTATGCTTGAGATAGGTATATCAAAAAAATAAGAGATTTTTTTTCACGTTGCTTTTTTCCTTCAACTCTCGTGTGTGGAGTGGAATTTAGTGCAGACTCCGCCGCGAGAGAGCAGTTTCGGAGCATCGTGCGCTTCTCGTTCGCGTGATCGAAAATCAAAAGTTTTTTACAACAAGCAGCGATCGTGGGAATCGATGAATAGCGAGAATCTCTTTCTTTTCTTCTTTTTCTCTTAACTCGCGTGGTTCGAAATTTGCCGACCGCGGCGCTGCGCTGCGAGCAACTTTGTCTTTTCGGGGGAGGAAAGAGCATTTTCATGAATTTTATTTCCATTTTTCTCACAAGTATTTACAAGTACGTCGTGGTCAAACAAAGTCGAAAATGAGAGAAAAATCGTTCCTAAAATGATGAGCCGTCGACGAGCATGTGTTGGCATCATTGGTGTTGAACTTGCAGACTCATTGTTCGACTGTTGATCGTCACCGAAAAAAGAAATCCTTCGTCGCCGTGTTCTCCTTTGAAACTTTTGTGTCTTTGTGTCTCCACCGAGAATTAAACGAAAATGCTTTTTGAAATTCGCCTGGATATACTATACTTATTGGATATATATTTTTCGCTGTTATTGGATGCGAATTCCGGTGCCTGGCGCCACGAGTGCAAAGACCTAGATGCCTAAAAAGTAAAAAAAAAACAGAAGCAGGAGACAGAGATAGAGAAAGAGAGCTGCGGGTATATAGAAGCCGTCGAGTCGATGATCGCCCGAAGACGAGAGAAAGAAAAATTTGGCCATGACCTTCGGGTTTGCCGCAAACTCTGACCTTGCCCCGTGCGAGAGGGCATGCATGCAGCTATAATTGCATCCCACGCGGTTAACTTTTGTACTTGCGCTTAGACAGCCTGTACTTATCTCAGAATCGAAAAACCTCTGTAGCCGATAAAAAATATTCAAAGTTAAAAATTTCGATCGAGAAATAAGCGAGAAAGATATTTTCTACGAGGAAATAACAAATTTTGTCCGATCCAACGGAACTGAAAGAGATCCTTTATTCGTTCTAATCCTCAAGAACTCGAGAGGAATGAGAGCGTTACATCTTTTGTCAAGATTTTACCAAAATTTAACAACATTTTATTCTCATCGTACTTATTTTTATGCTGATGGTTACGTTCCACGGAATCTCATTTTCGACGTGTTTCAAAAACACATTTTATCCATCACACGGAAATGTATTCTGAATCCTATGAAAATATACTAAAGAAAATACTGCTTGACTGTAATTTTTATGACACGAGGAGAAAAGTTCGAAAGGTTCAAGGTACAAGATTTGTTTACTTTTTCCACTTGCTGCCAGGAAACTGCGCGGTGGCGCCACCGGTTGGAGCAAATCAGAAACAAGAGAGTCAAAGGAACGAGCTGATAAACAAGCTTGAATTTGTTCACGTAAGCAATAAAAGATTAAAATTCGAAATTCATTTAAATTTTCCGACTATCGATGAGGAAAGATATTTACGGAGTCGTAAACTGGAAATTGAAACTCGGGAGGGCAAACATTTTTAGTTTTGAGAAAATAAGATAATTATATAAGAAACGTAGAATTAAAAATTGATTCAACCTGACAATTTTATTCAGTGTCTTGACACCTGTTCAACACAATCGTGGGTCACTTCGATAAGAAAAAAAAAAAACGAATGGGATCTGAGAAGATTTCTCTTCGAGTTTCAAATTCACGAGACTAATACGATTTTATATACACATATCCTTTGTCTACATATATATTTATAACAAGGATATATATGCATATAATTTGTGCGAGAGAAATCTCGTCTGATATTAAATTGAACAAAAAACATAAAATTCCTTTAAAAATTCGTCTGCATCAAAATCAATTGGATATACACAAATGATCGAAACGTTTAGCGGATCTTTAAACATGAAAGACTGATTTTACGAAAAATGCATACGTGTCATGCAAAAATTCATAGACCGAACTTTTGGCTCGCTAATTTTAAAACGTGATGAATGGATGGACAGTAGCGCGTAAGCACACCCTGCTTAAAAAATCTCATACATGTTGCAAAAAAATATGAACGGTCGCGCTTTTTTCAGATGTAGGAGATTTTTTTTTCAGAGTGAGCCAGACGATTATTATTATTATTATTATTATTATTATCACGGAATCATGTACAATGTGATGTTTTTTTAACGCGATGCGAGCGCACTTCGCACGTATTTTGAGTATTCGCCATCGAAGGCATGCTTCTTAGTTTTCTCTTCTCTTTTTTCCTGTCCCTTATCCTATCCGTATTATCAATATAATAATCGCGTATATCGTTCAACAGTCCCACTGGAATGAAGATATTCGTCTCGCTTTATAAGCTCCCGAAGACTTGATTTTTCCTTTAATTCCTTTGACAGATCGATGACTCGTAATTATATATATATATATTTTGTTTTTCCAAGAGATGTGGTCTCTCCGTTTGACGTTGGGGCACAAAAAAATTTACGTCTTTTCTCAATATCTGGCTCTTTCCGCGTCTGGTTCTTCGGCATCACCCTCTACAAAATGTTTCAAGAAAATAAGATAATCGCTCAATCGTTTCCGAAGCTCCAAGACGAAACTTTTGTCATTTACCTTCACGATCGACATCTTCGTCGACCAATAAGTCATCCTCTTCATTAACATTTTCTTCCTCTTCGTGCACAGCCTCCTCGTCGTCATCGTCCTCGTCTACGTCGTCCTCTACCACTACTATACTGTCATCAATATCCTCGCCCTCGGCTCCCTCTTCACCCTCGACATCTTCGCAACCGCCATCCCCTGAGGCAACTTCTTCGTCCTCTTCATCCTCATCGCTGTCCATTTCTTCGCCGTCCACTTCGATCCCATTCTCCACATCCATATCCGGCGCTAAGTAGTACTGCAACATTTTTTTTTTTATAAACGCACGAATTCTCAAAACGAAATCGAAATTTATAAAAAATATCTTACCTGCAATGGATTTGGCCACATGTCATCCTTTATTAATTCGGCAATCTCGTCAGAACTGGGATCTCCGTGATCCGTGAACCAATCAAAGAACGATCTGTGTCCGAGCGGCCTTTTCCTTCCTTTCAACTGGCCTTTGCCCTTTAGCCTTTTGATCAGGTCAGCTCCATCCTTCCAACGAATCGGTGTGCTCTGAGATGCTGGATCTCCTGAAAATGAGCAGCACTTTAACTAAACTGATATTTTCAACAAATTCAATACTCTCATTTATCGCTATAAACGACTCACCGGATGAGCCCAGATGAAATTCTTTCGTGAGCACATTATTTTCAAAATATGGATTTTCATCAAAATAGAAGTTGATTCTATAGCCCGATTTTATGTCCTCAAATTCCTCAACCTCCAATTTATTCAGATATCGGAGCGCATCCTCTTCCTCCTCTTCCAGAATTTCCGCTATTTTTTTATTGTTTACAAACTAAGGAATTTCATTAAGGAAACATAAATTGGAGTAAAATTTGTCACTGTACATTTCGCTTCGTAATTGACATTTGTAACCTCAGCTCGTACTATCAATTACATTATAGGGCTCTTTTGATAATCGATTTTTCATAATGGACCGATTATTGAAATGAGAAAACAGCTAGAAGCGTGGATGAACGTTTGAAATATGTGTCAACAAGCCGTGCTGGGAAATTGAGGAAAAAGTGGGGAAAGGAGGGAGAGAGAAGAGGGGGCTGTCAAGATGGCGGCACAAGCCGGCGGACGCCGGCATTTATCAGCAAGTGTCAAAGTCGCAGTTCGAATAAAACAAAAAAAAAGATCAAGCAAGTAGAGAAGCAAAATGAAGAAGTTTGAGAAAAAAGGATACCGCTGTCACCCAAAAATTAGGTATCCTCTTGATGATGTCGTTGCGTTTCTGAAAGTAGGGTTTCCGAAGTTTGTTGTATTTCTTTTCAACCTCGAGTATCTCATCGCTAGCTTTCTCGTTAAGGCCGTCTATCTGATTCTGACAACCGTCAATTTCCTCGAGTGTCTTTTGAATCTCCAGGTCGTAATCGCGATTGTCGATGCCGTCACCCGAGGCGCGTTCCTCGAGCTTCTTCATCTTTTTATTAGGTGAAGCCATGCTTTTCTCGGTATTTCGCTCGAGAGAAGAGCTCACCGCGCGCGGTTGTACACCGTCGCACACTCGCTGTTTACCACTCTGATTTTAGGGACAAATTTTTTGTGTATATATACGCGCTCGAATGTGCGTTTAATTTTATGTGTATAGATTTCAATACGCGCCACTTAGCGCACAGCTACGTCCCGTTGTTACTCCGTTTTATTTCTGTCCACTCGTGTGTTCGTCGATCTTGCTCTTCGGCGCCTGATCGAAACACCAATAAAATGTACGTTACAAAACACGCGATCCTCGCGGACACGCTTTACCTCAGGTTTCACCGATTTGGTGCAAATGCCGACCGTTGCTCGAAACACCACACGACCACACCGCCACACACAACACACAACTCCTCGTCGCCGCCACCGCTTCCACGATATAAGAATTCCTAAAAGCGCCTTCAAATTCCCGACCGCTGTCGCCCTCTGCTGGCCCAATTACGCATCAAATTTTTAACCTTTTCCCCGCACTTTTATTTAATTCCAGGTTAAATAATAAAAGCTGCACAAAAATAAAACTTGTGTGATCCTCAATCATATTTTTTATTGATCATCATTATTATACATGGAACGACGATTTTTGTTATTGTGATATATCACCGCCATTCTTTATTCTTGCCTCGTGCATCAGTTGCGAACTCGGTAGGTATAACGGAAACTACCCTTTAGATTTTTTATGCAGTGCGCAATTTTTTAATATTTCTCTAGACCACAGTGTATATATTTTAAATAATGTGTGGTTATCGTCGTTAGCAACAAATTGAAATGTAGCTTTATAAATATTCTTTTTACTCTCCAATATGCTATTGTAAACGAGCTTCAATATTTTTCGGACTGTTGTACCGACGAAAATGTTTATACGAATGAAAAAAAAAAAACTATACGAAATTCGATTCATTTCCTTGAATTCGGATAAAAATGACCTTGAAAATAATGAAATGAATTTTTTACACGTACATTTGTGATTGCAATTGATATACATTACAAAAAAGCAAGAATTTTTAAAAAACAAAAAACTGGCGACCATGTTTTTTTCGTGTATATTCGTGTGAATAATAGATAAATAAAGACCTCCAAACGCTCACAACTATTTCCCAATTCTTCACTTTCATTCCACAATCTAATTGTTTGAGCGAAATTATAAATTTTCAAAACTTTGCGTCCAAGTATAAGTTTAATGTAGGGGGCAGATACGCGAATGCGACGTACGTGTACATTTCTCAAAGGCGGATCACACAAAAAGTACATTTCTAACACACGTACATATTTTCCTACGATTTGTACATACGCGGGAGGGTGGAGTGTGTTGAGTTACCGGCCTCGCGTTTGGGTGTTACGATTAATATATTTGGTTAAATCTTAGAAGAAAAAGACTCTAGTACATTAATAAAATATGTTTAAATCACGGACGATGAATTTTGCTTCAATCGCAATCCTCTTATTGCTCTGCGTGTACACTGCAAAATTACAAGGTTTTGACGATGTAAAATCGGTGGCGCAACTAAATGAGAATAATTGGCGTTTGATGCTGGAAGGAGAGTGGATGGTTAAATTGTAAGTTATTCTAAAACATAGTAAAATAAATTTACCAGTATACCGAGATTGTTATAATGAACTCTTTATTATCAATTTGAACGTAACTTGAAAAGATCAGTTTTAATATGTAACAAAAATGTTGAAGAAAATGTGAAATCTTTATTTGATTTTTGTAATATTTTGGTTTTAGCTATGCTCCTTGGTGTCCAGCGTGCAAGGCACTGGAGCCAGTTTGGGAAATTCTTGCATCACGCAAGCGAGATCTTGGTATCAATGTAGGCAAAGTCGATGTGACCGATTCACCAGGTTTGAGTGGACGATTCGTTGTTACCGCTTTGCCTACTATATATCAGTAAGTTGAAGGAATAATATTGATGTTTATTTGTACTAAGGTTTTGTGCAATTTTGTAAGGATAATTTTCCTCTAGCGTCAAGGATGGTGTGTTTCGTCAGTACAAAAGCCCTCGGGACAAGGACTCTCTCATCAGTTTCGTCAGTGAAAAAACATGGACGAAAGTGGACCCTGTACCCAACTGGAAGAGTCCCTCATCTCTGCAGATGTCGGCAATTAGTCAATTCTTCAAGATGTCTCAAATATTGAGGGTATATTGTCAATTTATTAGAAACTCTTCATTCCGATGTCTAGATACTGAACAAGATTTTCTGTTATTTTTCATTCAGGGCATACACGTCAAGCTCATGGAAGAGTTGGGATTGCCAACATGGGGAAGTTACTTAATTTTTGCCGTTGTAACAATTTTCTTGGGAGCAATTCTTGGACTGGTAAGATTATTTGACAACTTGAACCTTTTATATGAAAAGAACAGTACGATATTATCCTTTTTTTTCGTTCAGGTTATCGTTTGCCTGATTGATTTCATTTATCCACCAAAGTCAAGCTCACCACAGGACAAGAAGAAAGAAAAAGACGGTTCAGGCGGTTTTATTCAAGAAAGGAATACAGAAGATGAGGATTTGGTCGAAAACGTTAAGGACGATCTCGTGGATGAGGAGGGCAGTGGCGCGGAAGATCAAAATGACGAGAACGAAAAAGACTCGGCAAAGGAATCGACAAGCAGTCCGAATGTTCGTAAACGTAAACCCCGAAAAGCAGATTAGACATTCTATTCTCTCAAATCGGACTCTCGTTTCATCGCTCCCCAATTCTCGTTTTCGCTATCTCTCTTTGTATAACATCACCGCTCTCTGTTCATATTTCCGCTTTGTCTGAATATTTTCGTATAAAAACAGCCATGCCATCTTTTTAGCGATTGTCTTGTTAGGAACAAGGAACGGTTCTAATTGAAAGATCGCGAGACCTGACATTCCAGTACAATCTAACATTTTGGTTTTACATAAATCACTTATTTTTAGTTTTTTTTTACAAATTCGCAAAATGTTAACGATGAACATTGTAGCCGTCGCTACCGTTAATTTTCGGATGAAGATCATTCAACTGCGCTGTCGAAACACGCACCGGTGTATTTTAATCAATTTTTAGGTCAACCAAAATTGTGTCTCGCTAATGATATTTTTAATTTACTTAAATTCGCCGAAATTATTTTTAACCGATCGTGTCTTATTTTCGTTGGCAGCTTTTTTTTTAGTTTTTCTTTTTTCTAAATGGCATACACAATTCAATGCCGAAATCGTAGTGTTCATGACAAACATCAAGAGATAAATCCAGATAAAAACGATATTTGTTGACATAAAAATAATACGATGAACATCTTTAACTTGATTCGTCATGAAAAACGATTTACTCTGTTGTAAATGAGAAAAAAGATTAAAGATTTGTTTGTTAGAAAAGAAAAGTTTGACTTTCTCTCACGTTATTCGATTGAATTTTGCACTTTAATAAATTGCGGATATCATTTTGGTCCATATTTGTTTGGTTCGAGAATAGTTGAAGCGTTACAACGATTGTTGTAATCGATTATATCGCAATTAACTTTGGTGCAAACATTAGAATCGCGTCTTCCGTGTGTCACATCAATGAGAGTGTCGAGAAGCATCGAAAACAAGACTCTTGTACCGATGAAAAAAAAAAAAAGAAAAAAATTATTTCTACCAATCTACGTAAAATCTTCGTTATATGAGTGACTCTTGTTTCATTTTGTACTCTATTTTATTTCATAATTATTTAACGCAAATACGATAAGTGAAACACAAGAGAGCAAGTAGATACTGTAACACAGACTGCCTAATAATAAACGTATTTAATTATCTTGTCTTCGTTCGGTTGAAGAAAAGAAGAAAAATCACAAAAAAGTGTCCCTTCTATTCTGGGCATTCGTTGAAGCATTTGTATTGAAGAACATGTTCATTTCTGCAACAAATAGTAAACCTATAAAATACAATTTCTTGATGTGAATTCCGCAGAAAGAACATTTTTACTCACGTATATTGTCATTGGACTTTTCCTCGAGAACGTTTTGGTGTGAACGAGTAGGTTCGTCGCTGTTCAAATCATCGTTATCTTTACTGCAAATTGAGGACATTGAGAAAGATCGCATCGAGGTCCCTGCCATAGGGGTCCAATTTTTCCAACTTGTAAAGGGTGTGTACTCTCCAGGTGTCTCTTTAACATCTACAGTCAATAAAATTTTCAAATTCAACTTATTCGTTGAGTTTTAAATTTCATACTTTCATCTTAGGCTTTTTTGTAGAATATTTTCAACCTATTATTTAGCATCGAGCTCAAAATCTCGCAATGTTCTCATGCCATCGCACACACGTAATAAAAAATGATAAAAGATTGATATTTTTCAGAGGAAATGTACCTCTGGGAGTTTCCAACCACTGTTCCTCGGTGAAATTGGAAAGATTTCCACTACTAGCGTAGCGAGCGGCGTAACGCACGTAAGGCGTCGAAGTATATTCGGCCATTTCAATTCTTCGCATCTTCGGGCTGGTTGGACGAGAGTCAATATCCGATACAATGGACAAATCGCTTTTCATCCTAGCGATCGAGACTTCTCCGGTCACCGATGTACCACGAATTTCTCGACGAGTCTTCGGAGTCTCAGGTTTAATAGCGATGTTTTTTAATGGAATCGCGGGCATCACCGGGCTAAAACAAATTTCACGCAACGGCATAGCCTCTTGGTGCGTGCTGGATTGACGTATCGGTGTTTCTTTTATCTCTTCTGGTTGGCTGATTATCTCGACTACTAGCATGGAAAACGAAAAAAAAAAAAAAACGTTATTCTTTCCGCAAGTATTGCCTTCTGTAAATATTTATAAGATGTTCGTTGCCTTCGTTGTCATTTTCCTCGAAAACCGTGTCACTTTTTCGTTTATCGGTGTTTTCGTGGAGGCTGTCACTCTGTTTTCTTTCTTTCTCTATGTCCAGAGTCTGCAGTCTGCGTTCAATTACGTCCGCGGATTGATCACGAGAAAATGATCGCGATTCCGTTTGCCGCACGGACTTTGTTCGATCGTTCTCGGTGAAAACCGGATCTAGAACTTATTACACAGAAATATAATGATATTGCAATTGGATCATGAAAAAATCAGATGAATCGTTTCTTTTGTACCAGATTGTGAATTGGTCCTGTCGAAGGAACGTTGCGGAGATTTTATTTCCTCACAAACTTTGATAACTTGGTCACATTTTTTGGATTCGCCGTACTCGTCGTCAACATCGGCACACATTTCTTCAAACATCAAAGTATTTACTGACGCGGAATCTGTACAAGTAAACACGTCATTTTTTACTTGAATTTTCTATTAATTTTAATCCTAATCACCATCAGCATACTAAAATTCATTTTCGATTTCCTTTTTTCATTATTCACTTAAAAATTGACCAAAATTTTTATTGAATCAAATTGGAAAAATATTTTTAAAAAAACGCGATGAAATAACCTGTGTCGTCCCGTGAGGCTTTTCCTCTGCGATAGACGCTGCTCGATCTTGAACTTTTAGGTGACTTATTTGTTCTTTCGTCATTGCCTTGATACATGATCGATCGCACGAGCGACATATCCAGCCGGGGCGGAGGCATTTTTGCCATATCAAATTTCGCACGTTCCCTTCTCTCATAATCTTCCCGCAGTCTTTTCACCTTTAAAAAAAAAAACAAAAAACGAATCCTCAATTCCTGATCAATCGAGTACTTGATCAAGATTTAATAATTTTTTTGACATACCTGGTAATCACAGATACGCAGTTCTTCCTCGAATTTTGTGTTTTCCGATTTAATACGCTCAAGATATTTTTTATTATCCGAATGTTTCAGCTTCAGCCTCGATAATTCAATGATTTCCACTCGAGTTCTGATTTTGTCAACGTCGCAAGTCTGCTTTATTATTCTACATTTCTCGCTTATTTTGTGTTCACGCAACATCAGACGATGCTTCAATTTTTCTCGATTCGTTTCGCATTCTCGTCTCTTGACCGCGAGAGGGAATCGCTCGTATTCTTCCTTCAATTGTAAATTCTTTCAGTTTTAGTTACAGCATCAAAAGAAATGAATCTGTGCGTACAATTGTAAGTATCTACCTGGTATTTCTGCCACGTATCATGATATTTTTGTAAAAGTTCACCATACACTCGTAATTCCGAGCGTTCTTTCAAAGTCAGATCGTCCAGTTGATTCTTTGCTAACTCAATTTCCATCGAACGATTTCTCATTTCCTTCGATAAGCTTCAGTATTTTTTCAACAGATTGTTATTATTTGTGACGATAATCAATTTATTTCCTCATAATTTGTTCATTACTTTACAAGTTGAAACATTATTTTTTTTACATACCTCTCAACTGCCATAGCTAACACTTGATTCTGTTGAGATCTCTCTTGCATATGTCGCTTCAGCTGTTTTCTGTTGAACACAGCTTGAGAAATTGCATCTTTGTGATACTGAATTGCTTTCTCGGTTTCTAGTGAAAATAAATGTTCGTAGAAAAACCGTAATTGACCTTGAAGCTTCACCGCTGTACGTTCGTTTCACGAAGTAAAAACAACATTTACATACTTACCACCAACGTGGCAATCAAACTCGGCGATCTCGGAACACAAAGTGGCTGCCAGAACCTTCGTAAATTGAGATTCCGCGAGGCATTCGGCAGGTATATCCTCGGCTTTCATTTTTTTTATTCTTTACTCTCTCGATCGAAACAAAAATAATCCAAGTGTCCGCTTCGAGATGAACGAAGAGATTCGACGAACTAAACGAAGCGTCATCTACAGGTCATTCAGTTAGAAAAGGTCAAGAACTGTACTGGTAGTACCATCTACTGAACTTCTCAAGAAAGTATAGATTACAAAAAATTGACCGAAAAAGTCCGATATCCAATAACGAGGGAGCAAAAAAATCTTCAAAACAATTATTTCAACTGTGAATAAGCAGCATTTATTCATTTATTAAACAATATGTATGTATAGGAGCACTTGACGAAAAAAAAAGAAAGTCAGTTTCGCACACGCGTTCCCAGTGGCCAAGTATGTGTAGCAATATTACAATTTTGTGTCCTCATTTTTTTTTTCTGCGTTGTAAACGTACAATGTATTGACATATGGTATTTTCCATTCATACGAACCACTCACAGCTCGAATCTTCTCTCATCATCACGGACTAATAAATGTACATCGCACACATTGATTCTTAAAAAAAAGGAGAAAAAAAAAAGAGGAAACGAATCGTGACAATTCGAATTTCCGTTAGTCCCCCGATGAGCGTCGTCTAGTCGAAAAATTCCTCATTTATAACATTCGTTTTTTCTGCTCTTTTTTCCTTGTTCTATCTTACTGCTCGTATGTATCTTATGTATGCACTAGCATAAGAGATCAAACTTTCCATTGCGGCATCACTTATATAAATATATTTATATATAATATATATATATATGTTGTATGTATATATATATATAATTATTATGTGTACATAATCGGTCGACGAACAAGGGTATTAACGAAACACGCTTTTACAGACTCTACACCTGCTTATCTTCTCTTCTTCCCTTTATAACTATCACTCACGGGTTAAAAGATAAAATCATGATATCGTTTCTGACAAAGCTATTTGACAAATTTCTCAACAAACCCTCGTAACACACGTATTGGGAGAAAGAAAAAAAAAAGTCGTATCGCGTCTATCGTTCTTTAAAAACTAGGCAAATCACGGTTTTTCAAGGCTCTCGTTTCTACTCGCGACTGTTGATCATCGTTTTGGCAAAATCCAGACAGCGCGCGAGAAAACGAAAGGACGAAAGGAAATGGTAAAAATAATAAGAAGGATCGAGAGAATTTGACTTTTTCGTTGAACTTGGCGGAGCTCTCAGTCTTGCGTAGCTCAAAAAATTGAAAAAAACGACACACGTCACAACATCGATTCACGCGTAACACGTGCGTTTTCCTCTCTCAAACGCGTGTGCAGATTTATTGTTTACATCGAAGGATGCTCCTCGACAGAAGTATTGACAATTTTGTTACAAATCGCGAAAGAAAACATAAAACATTTGCCAAATTTCAGGTATTAAGCAGAAAATCGCTAGTTCAAGCAAATGTAGAAACAGTCGTTAATTATATTTCTGAGACTTTCGTGGCTGCAAAAAGGCATCGAGGAAATTCGTGAATATCAGAGGATGTCGAAAAAATAGAAAAAAAAAATCACTTCTGACGAGAAACATTCCATTCTATACGTACATAATAGTGTTAAAAACGATAAAAGCCACAGATCTTGCATCTCGCGTCTATACCGTTATAAAATATGTTTTAAGTAAATCAATCACCATACATCGTGCCACTATTCGTGCTCTCTCTCTCTCTCTCTCTTCCTCTCTCACACATACGCGTTCTTGTTTTTTTTTTTTCAATTCAGAGTAACTATAATGCAGCAGTACAAATTTATATAAAAGGTTTCCGTTTGGTTTTGTGGATCGTGCAATCGTTAAAAAATTCTGACTCAATAAATGCTTAGCATTCTTTTGCCAATCGAGCGTGTAAACATTTATATTTGTTTTTTTTTTCTTTCACAATCATCATATATCCTATCCTCGATAATGACAATTTTACTGATTCGAGGAGAGATCGAAAAATTTACTCGTGACATGGAACACAAAAAACTTTATACAATTTTTAATAGACCATCGTATTTTACGATCGCATTATTTTTATTTGCTCGTCTCGCCAATATTTATTTTCGTGCAGAAAAAAAAAGAGAAAAAAAAACAATGAAAAATCACACGCTTTTGATAATCTCTTTCTTTGTGATCGTTCATCCATATCGGAAGGAATTTACGAAATAAGTAGGCAGTGATTACGAATGAGGAATCCGTTCTTCTGTTGTTCTTCTAAATTATTTACACACGCGCGCGAAGGGCTCTTTTATGACTTGTTGATCCTCACAAATCATTTATCCGTCGTATTTTCCCTAAAATTCGAACCAGGGATGGGCAAATTCTTGTTAAATTTTGATCAAAGTCGTTTTGATCCTTGATTAAGACTGAAATTTCCTTCAGTTTTCTTTTTTCGATAATTTGTTCGCATATTCATCCTTCGCTGCGAAATGCAAATTAATTTTTTTCCAATGCATCGCATGGAGGAAAAGTCGTAAGAATAAAAATGAACGAGCACTCGCTCGTTTGAGCATGTTCGATTATATTAAAACATATATAAGTTACTTAAATTAAGAAGAGTTTGTATTTTTAAGTAGAATCTCATGGAATGCAAGAAAAAAAGTAACTCGCATCGCGAAGTTGAAAAGTAACGCGGTTGCTAATTAATACATGATTAAATCAGCGCGAAATAATAAATATCATTTGCCCATCTCTCGTTTTAATTTTTCTCGAAATTTGGAAATCATCCATCGTTATCAGTCCGTAAATAAATTGATATATCAGTATAGTATCTCTTATTCTCCTTCGAGCCCACTTCCTACGAAAGGAAAATCATCTTCACAACAATAATCTCATTAATTTTCCATTTTTCATTCTGATCGTTTACGCTTCGAAATAAATTCATTTGTAAAAATACACGCTTCCCGTTATGTCCAAATAATCTTGGACTCGTTAAAAAAATGTCAAGAGCATATAATTGACGAAGACGGGGTGATAAAATAAGTCGCGAGTACAAATTAATGAGTGGTTTAAAACTTGGTTATTAATCACAGCTAAATTTTATGATTTAAAAACACGCTATGGTTAGACGATTAAAAAAATCAAAGATGCCGAAAAGAATTTCAACTACCGATTTTTTCTTTCACGGGGATAAGAAACAGTGAAATGTATAATTGTTGCCAAATCGGCGAGGCAAGAGATCGATCGAGACGAAAAAAAAAAAACATACAAAAATTTTCTTTTTACTAAAAAAACACGCACAAGAAAAAAAAAAAAAAAAAAAAAAAAAAAAAAAAAAAAAAAAAAAAAAAAAAAAAAAAAAAAAAAAAAAAAAAAAAAAAAAAAATGCTCAATTTACAAAAAAATCAAACACGCGGAATAAAAATGTAAATGGAATAGTCGACTGGACGGGTGTGAGTGATGTTTCATAATTTACAGCGAAAATGCGTGAGTCGAGTGCTTCTGTGTCCTGCGATGAAAAATGGTGAATTTTTTCGCGAGGGGGAGAAAAATGAGATGCGTCGTAAATGCTCGTACAACAATTCCACTTCTCGTTGCGCGTTTCTTTCTCTCTTTCTTTCTTTTTATAATTTTCACTCGTTTACATAAAGTACGGCGTAACATAGCAATCAGCTACGATTCAACGGACAGACCTTAAATTCTAAACGTTTCCTTTTCGTGTTCAGCTTATTTAGCGCGATAAAATAATTATTTTTTATATTTCCATTTATAATATTATAAATCGCTATAGTATACGCCCAAGTTTCATATCACAAGACATCCTGTTCCGTATCACGAGCTATATTTTACTATCAACTACTGATTTTTAAAATTCTTTTTTACTTCTATTCGTCAGGTGTGTGTGTATGTTTCTCTTTCATTCTACGCTTCTCGATGAACGTATATATATTCTACCCGAGTGCTCAAACTATAAGGTCGCGCGCCTCTTCTTCTTCTTCTTGAATCTTCTTCTCTGGGTGAGAAATTTTCGACACAAAGTAAACGACACGTTCTTCATGAGAATTGAAGAGAATTGAAGAAGGATTTACTTTCGGAAGAAAGTAAAGAAGAGGCACGCCGATCACCCTTCGCTCGCGGGCAGCTCCGACTTACCGCCAGGTATCGCTGGAGCTGTCCTGTTTCTTGGTCGCATTGTACCGGCCAGAGAGACCGGAAGAGCCGTGCGAACTGCGCCCGTGCGACTCGTGAAGAGAGCCGTGAGATCCACCATTGTGCGAGTGAAGCGAATTGTTGTGTTGGTGACCGGTGCCTGGATTTACCGATGCTTGCTGATGATTTATGGATGATGGAAGAGACGAAGGTTGATTGGTGATCGTTGTCGAGCCAACCGTCTGGTGGCCCGACTGTTGCGAGTGCCATGTTTGCGAGTTGAGCGCAGCCGAGAGACGACACGCCGCGGCGTGAGACGCGCTCGAGACGCTGCCGTTACCGGTTGAGCTCGAGACCGAGGACGTCCCTTTCGTCGAGGAGGAGATTCTGCTCGTCGTCGAGGAGCCGCCGTTCGAGGATGATGCTCCGGTCGAGCTCATTACGCACCCGACCGCATTGCACCCAGTCACGACAGAGGACGACGCGTCCGGCTTGTCGGGATTCTCCGGCGGCCTGGGCAATCGTCTTCTCAGCCAGGCGTGTCGCAACGCCTTGCTCGGTGTCATTCGACGCTCCGGATCCCACTGCAGACAGTTCTTTATGAAATCAAGAAACAGTACGTCCTCGCAGCCCTTGAGAGCCTCCTTGAGACTCTTCGATCCAGGTGGACCTCGGAATTTGCTCCGTCTCGAGAATCCACCGAGCAACACCGTTGAACCACCGGCTACCGTCGTCGCCTTGCAATACCTCGGATAACCTTTCGAGCTGAAGAAGTGATGAGATCTGTCCGCGTTTTCCAACAGCTTCCTCGGTGGCATTCCTAGTAATTCTATTATACAGGATAACTGGTCTGTTTCATCCTCGCCTGGCAGTAGAGGAAATCCCGTTAATAATTCGGCAAGTATGCACCCCAAACTCCACATATCGATGGCCACGCCAAAATTAGCTCCGAGTATAACTTCCGGTGCGCGATAAAATCGACTCTGAATATACGTGTATATGCGCTGAGATTCGTAACAACTCGAACCAAAATCTATGACCTGCCGGGAAGAGGAAATCAACATTTCAGTGAAAAAATGAAAAGGAACGAAATTTCAAATGATTAATTGTCGTTATATTCACCTTAATGCCGCTGCGACCCTGTTGCTTGAGAAGAACATTTTCTGGTTTCATGTCGCAGTGTATAATTTTATTCTTGTACAATGCTTCCAAGCACAGTAACAGCGAGTGCGCGAATTTCCTCACGAGCTGCAAGCTGAAACCTTGAAACTTATTCTTCTTTATGAGCTCATAGAGATTTATGCTGAGAAGCTCGAAGGTAATGCACATGTGATTGCGAAAAACGAAGGAGTCGAACATGTGTATAATATTCATGGTATTGTCCTTGTCCTGCTCCCTCAAATTCCGAAGGATCCTTATCTCCTCCTGAGCCTGTCGCGCGAACCGTCTCTCGTTTCTGACCATTTTCAGGGCGACGTGTTCGTGATTTTTATGATCGTAAGCTTTCACTACCTGGCCGAATGAACCTTTGCCAATAACTTTTAATACCTCGTATCTGTAGGCTACGTGATCGTGAGGCGTATGAGTGTAAGAACCATGCTCATTGTCGTAGCTGTGATTGTTCGGCAATCCAAAAACTGCTGGTCTCTTCTTCGCGTTCGCGCCGATGAAGTAGATCTGGGGATACGAGTAAATCTCGTGTCTCTCATACTGCGTCAGCTTGTTCATGTAAAGCTTCATCACGATTTCCGGTGTCACTGCCATTTTTGGGATGACGGTGCTGCTGGTGTTGCCGCTGCCGGTCGTAGCGCCCCCGGATCCCGTGGTCCCAACTGCTACACCTCCGCTCGCACCGCCTCCAGGGACATTACCGCTACTGCTGCTGCTGCTGTTACAACCCTGCTGAGCCTCCAATCGTCCATTTTTCACAAGCGGACTGTTGGTCTGACTGTTTCCCTGAGAGTGAGAGGAATTGTTGTGATTCGACTGCTTGGATGTGTGACTGCAGTTTACATTCTGTTGCTGTTGAGTATTCGAACTCTCCGAGCTGGTTGTCAAATTTTGCAAGCTGTTGTTTACGCTGGAGCTTAAGCTTGGCAAATGGGTCGAAGGTGGTGGGTGGCTGGAACGAGTCGGTGGAGATTCTCCAGACACTTGTTTCAGTAAGAGACTTCCACCCTTTAGAGGTGGCAAATGATTGCTGTCGTTGCTGGATATGAAACTCTGAGTTGTATAAGCGCTCATAGGGTCGAACGAATTTGCTATTGGAAGGGGCATCTTGATCTCACCCTTTCTCCAACCTTTTACCGCTAATCGATGCTTATCTCAATCTCATAGACTCATTTCTTCCATCTTGGCATTTCGCTTCCATTTCTATCCACTAGTCACTCGCAAAGTTAATCGCTCTTTCTTTGAGCTCTCTCTCTCTCTCTCCCTCTTTATGAATTATCAGCAGTCTCCAAGATGATTTTTCATTTTAATTACGTGAATTAGAAATAATATTAGTAAAAAGCAGTCTTGAAAAATTGGCCTCAAAACTACCAACAGCCTTTTTGTATTTTCATTTATTTTTTCCCTTCCAATATCAAAGACCTTTGTACGATGTGTCTCGAAGAGATATCAAATTGCTGATAGTAAAATAATATTTTGTCGATAAAAATGGGTCAGACTAGAAATTTAGTGGAGAGAGAGCGATTTGGTTTAGTTTTTCACTATTTTAATTTCTTTCTCTTTGTCTATCAGCGCAATTGTTATTCATCATTTCTCTGTTGTCTCGAATCGAAGGGACAGGAGATGCCGCAAGAAACTTTAAAAGAGAGAATGACTTTGCCGTCTCTTAGTCCGTTCTCGAAGGAGTTTATTGCAGAGATCTTGCTATATATATTTAACAATAATAACAACAACAGGTTATCCTTGCCAATTTTTTCATGTCCTCCGGTTCCCGTTTTCCTCACGAAAATTCGGAATATTTTTCCTCCGTTTTTGTCTCCTCGTCCGAATCCCCGTCTATCTTCTCCTTAGTCCTCTGTATCCTTTTTACTCGTGAACGAGGCTTGGAACGTCTAATTTTATTACAGTCTATCGTAGCAGTTAACCACGAGGGCAAACGCATTATGAGCTTATCTGGACGAGCTCCCGAATGTTTGTTTTCCACCCTAAAACAAGGCCTAAGCTCGCTCTCTCTCTCTCTCTCTCTCTCGTGCTCTCCTTGTCTCTCTACTTTGTCCTTCTCTTTTTTATTCCATCGAAAATTTCGTCCCTCTGATTCATTTTCGACCAGTTCTCCTCTCGCTTTTTCTTCCTCATTAATCCTCTTGCACGCTCGAACAATGCCGTCCCTTTTCTCTAAATGCTCGATTTTCGGAAGGTGCGACGGTGACGCAATGCCTTGCGATCCATGCCTCTTATTCTTTCGATCTTACGCTCAACGCCTCGAAAGATCATTGACACGCTCTTATTTATTATTCTTTCAATATTTTCGCCGCCTGGCGCATCCGTCGCGTTTTCACCACTTGGCTGTTTAGATTTAATCCGCGATTAAACGCATATACGTGTGCATAAATATACATATGCAACTGAATGCGTATATGTATTAGAGGGGTAATTGTGCATATATATATATGTATATATCAACTGTTACGAACGTGGCAAGTTTTTATGTGTTATTGTTTTTTTTTTCAATCAGCACAACCCGTCCGATTGTTCACAAATTATTTTTAATAATAATTATATTATTGAACGTGTTTACAAACTCGCTAGTTCGAATTCATTCAGGAGATCCAGTGAACGAGCGCGTCAGTCCGAAACGTGAATCACTTTTGCGAGGTTAAACCGAGCGATCGCCAGCAGTCCAAATTTTCAGTGTGGAAAGCCCAATGCAGCGAATGCATTTATGCACAGAATACAGCGAGACTCTCCGGAAATTCAAGTTTCAAAAACTTTATTCACGAGTAAGGAATCCTGATCGAACGAATTATTCATTCGATATTTATCATACAAGTATCTACAAGATTTTTAGAATTAAATACCACAAAGTTCCATCATTCCGCACGGAGAACAGTTGTACTCCGCGAGTCTCATCACGCTTATCGCTCCGAGTTCTTTCCCTTTCTTTTATCGAGAAAAAACATCGCTTCTTTTTTTTTAAGTCACCAAACTATCGTTTTATGTTCAATATTACAAACTTTTCAAGCACACGCGTTTTTCCTTCCCCGAATCAAATTTTCATCAGTGAAGCTATACACGCAAAGCGCCGCGGCTCATAAGAATTGCTTCGAGAATTGCGTAGTCTCTACACATTTTTTACCCATGTGGAGGATCGATCAGAGAGCACCCTTGCGGTAGTTCTCAGTAAAAAATCCTTCAGGCGGCATAAAAAAAAAAGTTTGAAGAATCTTTTGATAATATGAAATTCTTGATAAAATAATATTTCGGAAACATTTTTATAATTTTCCGGAATTTTCTGAGCATCAATGATTGTTTGTGCTGAATTGCTAGTTCCACATTTAAAAATTTCATAAAAAATCTCTAATTGAAGTCATTTGAAAACTTTTGTTTTTATTATTCGACGAATTCGACGAGCACGTCAATCCAACTCTCAAAATGTCAATATAAATATCCATACAATGAAGATGATATGATAAATCGAAAAAAAAATGTTGACGCATATATATTACAGATATTCGTCTTTTATCGCGTTTTCAAATGGTTTTTGATAAATAACAAGGTAAAATGTAAAGGAAAAAAAATTAAAAAGTTTCTAACGTAAAAAAAATCAATTTATAAAAAACGCAAATTTAAATTTTCTAAGATCCAAAAAAAGCAAAAAGACCACACGTCCGCGTTGAAGCGGTGTTTAACAATATAGTATATAAAACTTGAATCCCGTTTTTAAAAATTGTTCGGAAAAATTAACCACTTTGCAGTAGTTTTTAGTAAAGTGTTTTTTTTTCTATACAAAGGCGGCGTTAAATAAATAAGTTAGAAATTTTTTTTTTTTTCTAAGAAAACAAATTTTGGAAGTGGAATAGAGTAATAGTGTTTTCGAAAAAAATCAATGATTTGTCAAGCTTTAATACATGTATGTTATGATTTTTCTTCATTACGTTCAGCGGTAATAATTTTCATCTTAAAAAAACGTTATTCGAGAATTAATTAGAGCCATCCGGAAAGTCATTTGTTTAATAAACGTTTCCTCAATTAGTGTCAGAGAGCACAAATGAAACAGTTGGCAATAAAAAGACGATTTTTAAACAAAGACGACATGAGAAAACATGAATTTGTCACGATTGAATACAATTAAAAACATAGACATAATATAAAATTGCAGTTTGGAAAAATTTCGAGATTTGAATATGTGGAAACTTCTAGAGCAAAACTTTCCTTTTTTCATTATGCAGAACTGCATTATCCAGCTTAAAAAAATGTCATTGAAAAATGAATTTGAGTCATTGGGAAACTTGTTTACGATGTAATGTTTCCGCCATTTGTGTCAGTTGATAATCGGGGTACGACTTTATCTGTGGCATCTAAAAATATTATTTTTATAACGTTGCAAAAAAAGACTCAAGGAGCAATTCTAAAAACCGCAGCGATTGGAAGTCCCAATGGATTTTTTAAAAATACAAATGCAAGAAGATAATGTCCATGTATCACTAGTAAAATTTTCTATCACTCGCTGGACGAGTGTTATCCTTTTTTTTCATGGAATTATTGATGCAACTAGAGACACTTATCTTTTTCTGGTGTAAACAAGCACGGATATGAGATAAAGGAATTCATATAAAGAGGAGCAATGATGGTCGGTCATAATTACTCGGTCCGCGAATTTCATTGCGAAAAATGCGGAAATTGCGAGGGATTGTGCACGGTACGTTTCTTTAATGAAATAACACGAAGTAGGGTAAGTTTGACAAACTTGATAATTCGAAAAATGAATTTTTTACAGGGCTATTATACCTGAGCCTCATCGTTTGCTTGGGATTGGGATCTGCGATTCTCGAAGAGTCGCGAGCAATTCCGCAGTATGTTTTCCTCGTGACGAAAACCGCGGTGATCGATATTCGCACGGAAAATGGAAGGATCATTCTAGGAATACAGAAAAATGGTAATTTTCATATTTTCTCGAATAATTTCGATTACGATTGAGTCTGGTGTTTATGTTGACAGGCAATGAGACGAGGCAGGAGAATTTTCTGTCTACGAGAGATGAAAATGGCCGGCTATCCGTGGAATCGTTATCGATACGCGAGGATTGTGGAAATGATAGAATATGCATATGGCGTGGAACGGAACTGGACACAACCGTCGAAGTGATGCCGGATTACGAAAGTTTGAAGATCACGAGACAAACGAATGGTTCGGTGACGGATTGTTACGAACTCGGGGATGCTCAGTGGTACGGAGGACCGCAGATACGATATCAGCACTGGCCGATCCAGAACATGTATTACGAGGAAGAGCCGTATTTGCCAACGCACCCGACGAACATGGCTCTGGCCGAGCGTTACTGGCTCAGCAGCAGAGGCGAGTGGATCTGGGTGAACGAGACATCCCCGCTGTTCCTCGACCAGAACAACATTCTCGACAATTATCTGTGTCTCGTCGCCCGTAATCAGCCGCCGTATAGAACTCGCGAAAGAGTCCAGCTCGATTACATGGTCGGCATATCGACGGATCCAAGAAAGGCCCACGAGAAGGTTGTCTCGACGTTGCTCGGTAAGCCAAGCGGGCATCCCGATGAAAGAATGATAAAACATCCGATCTGGTCGACTTGGGCTCGATACAAGGCCAACGTCAGCGAAAAGGTCGTCAACGAGTTTGCCGATGAGATTGTCGCGTACAAGTTCAACAATAGCCAACTCGAGATTGATGATAACTGGGAAACTTGCTACGGTTCGGCAACGTTCGATCCTGTCAAGTTTCCCAACGTCACGAGGCTAACGGCGAACCTGAAAAAGAAAGGTTTCCGAGTCACACTCTGGATTCATCCGTTCGTGAATGAAGGCTGCGAGCCGGCTTACTCGCAGGCTTTGAAAAACGGTTATTTCGTCAAAAATCTCAACGGACAGGTCCGAATGTCCTGGTGGCAAGGTCAGAACGCGGCCACGCTTGATTTCACGAACGCAAAAGCCGTGGATTGGTGGATAGCTCGTTTGAAGGCACTTCTCAAGCTCGGTATCGACGGTTTTAAATTCGACGCGGGTGAGGTATCGTGGCTGCCGCAGGTCGCATCTCTGACCGCTTCTCTGGAGCTCCAGCCCGGTGCCTTTACCACGGATTACGTGACAACGCTCGCTCGCAGCTTCAGCAACATAATCGAGGTCCGAGTTGGTTGGAAAACGCAGGATCTTCCAATTTTCGTTCGCATGATAGACAAGGACACGAGATGGACCTGGAACAACGGATTGCCAACTCTCATCACGACTCTTCTCCAGATGAACCTCAACGGTTACGTCAATGTCCTTCCCGACATGATCGGTGGCAACGGTTATCTGAATAATCAGTTGAACGGTACTTACCTTCCGTCCAAAGAACTTTTTCTCCGTTGGCTGCAGGCGAATGTTTTCATGCCGTCCCTGCAATATTCTTTCGTACCCTGGGATTTCGACGATCAGGTTATCAATATTTCAAGAGCATACACGGCAATGCACGCGTCCATTGCGCCTCTCATCGTAGCTCTCATGAACGAGAGTGTCGCCACGGGAGCTCCACTCAACCCACCGGTTTGGTGGATCGCACCGAACGATCCTGTCGCTCACAAAATCAACGACGGTCAGTCTCGATTTTCTGCTCAATTATCTAAATCATATTATTTGACGAATTTTTCATTATTTTTCTATTCATGAATTTCAGCTTATCTCCTTGGAGAGTACGTTCTGGTTGCTCCAGTAACGAGGGAAGGAGCGGAAAGTCGGCACGTCTATCTGCCAGCGGGTAAATGGCTTGATCTGAACAAGAACGAAACTCACACAGGGCCCAAATGGTTACGAAATTACCCGGCACCATTGGAAATTCTTCCACATTTCCTCAGAGAAGTTAATGGAACTTATGCCACGTTCAATTACTAAAATCTTGATATCCAAATAAAGCATAAATATTCCATGTAATTTCATGTTTGTTTTTTTATTCTTTCGATTGTATAACAAAGAATTCGTCAGTTGGAGACGAGGAGCGATCGGATCTCCGCATTTAATTTTACGATTATGGCATCGTCGATGGTATAGCTACCAGTCTTCAAAAGTGAATCTCTCTCCTCTATGAGTTTTTTTAAGCGTTCGTCTTGTTCGTCCGATTTTCCGGAATTTCGATATGATTTTGGTAAATGAGTCGATCTGTAGACCGTATCTACTGGTGGAAAATGAGGACGATGACTCGTGGAATCGGTATTTAAAAAAATTGAACGAGGCTTTATCACGTCTATCTCTTTTTGTATCTCGCCCAACATTATTTGATCGTTAGTCAGAGAACTCGAGTCCGCATACAGGATTCCCTCCAGGCTGTGAATAAGAAGGAAAACAAAGTTACAGAACGCTCAGATCATTTCCAAAAAACGATCAAAATTCATACGCACTCAAGATTTTTCAATTCATCTTTGCTTGTCTTTATCTGCACTTCGAGTGCTTGCTGATGTTCTGTTTTCATTCGATGAATCTCGCGTACAGCCCTGCCCCACTGTTCCTTGAAGAAAGATTTACTTTTCTGCGTATTAGCCAATTTTTGCTCTAACGCCTTTACATCTTGAAGCAGCTCAGCGGTTTGGTCTTCTGTCAGCGAACTTTTGCGACAGGCTTGAATTTCTTCGGCCTGTTTTTTAATAAGACGCTCCAGTCTCTCGTTCTCAATCTGCAGAGGTTCGACTAGAGATTCGGCCTTATTTTTCTGCTCCTCTAGAATCGCTATCTGCGAGATTACAACTTTTAGTAGAAAAAAGACAAGAATGCTTCGAATTTATTACGAATTTATCAATTTTATTCAATGAATTGTCATGAAAAATTGGACCAAAGCGCCGTTCTTTGGATCGAAAAGAATGTATCACTACTTTTTTGAGCTGAATTTTTCAATATTGAGGGAGAAATCCGGAGAAAAAAAATTTCACTCGCGCTGACCCCTTGTGATTTTTCTCTACGGATTTCTCTCTCGATATTGCAAAATTCAGCTCAAAAAAGCAGTGATTTCAATTTCGTTTCGATCCAAAGAACGGCGCTCTGGTCCAATTTTTTATGAGAATTCACTCATCAATTAGTAAATATGTAATTTCCGAAATCTTTTGGTTTCCATTGCTCTTGAGCCGTATAATTGCATTAGAAACAGATGCAAAGATTCATGTTTTTTCGAGATCATATTTTTTCAATGACAAAAAATATGGATTATTTTCAGTCCAAGCGAGAGAGCTCAAGGAGAACATTATTTTTGTTCGAAAAAATACATGGGACGAGATACATAAAAATAAAATGAACCATACTTTGGAGCTGAGTTCTGTTTCCATTTGTTGGAAGGCTTCGTGCAGTTCTTTCAACTTGCTGTCGTACCTCCACTGAAGATCTTCATTAGCTTTTATCAGCCTTGCTTCTTTTTCGAGACTTTTGAGTCTTCGCGTTCTCAGATCCTCTGTCGCCATGTTCAGGTTGTTTGCCAACATTTTGCACTGCTCGACACTGCAAGCTAGCTTCGCTTCTAAATTTTCCCGTCGTTGCTGCCATTCTTCGCCCAAACGGTCCAGATGTCGTTCCTCCTTTCTTTTCAACTAAATTCGTCATGTGGGTAATTGCTGTTAATACATTTACTTTTACTCTCCCCATAACTCTTTTTAACTGATAGATTTCTGTTATTTTAGTTATTTTCGCAAAATCTTATACTCACATCGATTAAAAATATTTCTTGTTGCCTCTCTTTCCATATTTCCAACTCCTCGACTATTTTGTACACCAAACTATCATCCATGATCGGAGGCCCTAAATTTTCATTCGACGCCCGTCGGTGCGTTTTGTAATAAGGTCCGTGATCTTCCAGGTACATTAAAATGTCTATTTTTCCTATCTCGTTTTTTTCTCCGTCAAATAGAGCAGCTTCGTATTGACTTTCGAGCTGGAAATCATAAGTCACCTTGATAGTGTCCAAGTATTCTTTCTCTGATGATTGTAATGCTTCCTTTTATAATTGTACCTTGTCACGCGCAAACAAATGGTCGACCTCAAGAACCGTTTGGGCAGAAACTCTTTCCAATTCGCATGCAATATCACGAACGCTGACTCTCGGTGGATAAGACAGTAACAAATGACGAATTTCATTCGCAGCAGATATAAAATGTAATTTGCACCCGATATTTTGCAGTCGCAACTTTTCATCTGCTGCGAGAGGCGTTTTTGGATGCAACGTCGCTACGATTTCTGCTTTTGGATGATGAAATCTACAAAACATAATTTATTTCGTTAATAAGCTAAAAACAAATCAAATATTTCTGAATTTAACAAGATTAGCGTGTACCTGAATTCTAGATCTTGTATGGATTTCGACATTATTATGCCGGCTAGATTTATGTTGAGACAATAGCAGTGATAGGCTTCAACGCTCTTCGAATTACAAGCATAAGAATTCGTTGCGGTGATAATACTTCGTGGTAATTGCAGACGATCGTTTATCATTCTCGTGTCATCGCAATTAGGCTGCGATATTCTATATCCGCTCTTTTGATATTCTGGATCGAGGCACAGGCCAAAGTCACCGCATGGATTTCTGTGTGTGTCTATCTCGCAGAATTTTTGCGACCTCGGAATAAATTGGCACTCCGGAAGATTCTCCTGAACGTCTTCCAACTTCTTTGTACCGACGTGGATGAGACGCAATTGGAGATCGAGATAGACCTGATTGTCGATAGTATCACCGATATTCCGAGGCGTCTTCTGTTTGTACAGTATGCAACGGTGATTCGAAACGATGTCGACGGTAGTTCCATTTTTGACGCAATCGTCTGTGAATTCCGATGACAGCAGAGATCTCAAATCGATCTCGTAATGGCCCAGAATCTTCTCGTTTTGCTGCATTATGACAAGAAAGATCGGTTTTTCTTCCAAATAATTTCGCAAAACCGTTAACGAGCTTCTTATCCTGATGACCGCTTTTTCATTTATTCCAAGTCTTTTCTCCAAAACGTCGAACGCTTTTAATTGCACATCGTTTTCCAAAACGCGATACCACAAACTGTAATTGCCCAACTCTCGTGATTCTTCTTTGAAGTAATGAAGGTTGTAAGCTGTGTCTGCTGTTATTTCGAGAAGAAACAAACTTCTGCATGTTGATAATGGACCCAATTGTATGAGGCATTCTTCTTCTACCAAGTACGGGACTGGAATTTTACTTGCATTTGCCGCTGGCAAATGATCCTTCGTTCCACCATTGCAGCTCTCCATTGCCTATTTATTTGATCAGAAAAGGAAAAAATCAATGTTACTTTGATTAATTGGGTTCAGAGGAGAATGCCTTTCGAAGAATATAAAGACTTACTTCTCTAGATGATTTGCGTTTTAAATAAGCAACATGCTCTTCTATGGTCAGAGTCAATAACATTTCAGGCTTGTATGGTTTTATATCGTTTCTCACATTGAACAACTTGTGCCAAGTTGCTGGAACATCAACATTTCCATCTCTGGGCAAAACTACTCTTGCGGACCTAAGATTCAGAAGCACATGGCCAATTTTGTCTTTTGTGCCATTTTCCATAATTTCAAAGCATTCTATTTTCAACGGCTCGTGACCAGATCTCATCCTGGAAAAAAGTTATAAATGATAAATTATCCAAATTGTAATGAACATGGAAAAATCGTAAGTAGGATTATAAACTTTTTTTACTTCCTCAAAATATTTTTATCCGTTTTCCACACCAAGTCTGTGGCGTACTCTGGCTGTGCATCCGGCTCGATGCAACCAGTTTCCAAGGATTGTCCATTGAGAGTGGCAATGATGCTGGTAGGATTGAAAATTCGTTGAAAACCTTTGCCTAATAAGAATTAGTTGAAAAATTTGTATCAACTGATTTTCCCAAGACTTTTTAAAAAGATTTCATAGACCGAAGCTTTTTATCGATCATTAGGTTAAAACACCGATAATTTATAGCAGGAAACCTCACCTTCCTTGAGACTGAGAACTACTTGAACATCCGAGCCGCTTAAATGTTCCATCACTCAAATATTTGAGGAAAGTGCTTTGATTATAAATTTCAACTTGCTATAAAAAATACAACATTTATCCGTGGATGAATATAAACACAGTGACAGATGACATTTGCTCGTATGTAGAAACGCTGCGTCAAACATTATTCAAAATATTTAACGCCCGCGCGAATCGATTTTAGCGCCATCTGTTGGAGCGTCAGGTGAAATAAAAAATTACTAAAAAAAAAATAAAAGAATCAACTGCAATGATTTATAGGTGGCGCCACTGGTGTGCATCCAATCACATCTTTGTTTTCTAGTTGTTTTTTGATCACCTTGTCTTCCGATTGGTTGTCATCTCTTTTCCATATGTGTTGTTGTCAAATTTTCAGATGGCAAAAGGATTTCATTTTTTCAGTTCGATTCTTTCAATTTATGTAAAAAACAACAGATACGCAAAAATTATAATAACACTAATTGCGTTTCAGGATTGATTGCGCTTTGTGATCATTCGGAGATACATGCCAGACGGATATTGCCAGATTTGCTTGTCTTATTTTGATTTATTTATATTATTGACAAAAATACAGTCCGACGGATAATGTTTAATTAAACCCGACAAGAAGCAACAAATAATCTACAAACGTTTGACAATGGAGAAACAACCGAATTTCGATTAATTGCCGGCTAACTTAACGGAGGTCACCAAATGTCCGAGTACGAGCGCGAGAGGCAAGAGCTCTCCGCCGCGAGGTCCCGTGTGTGTGCAAAACCGTTCGCCCGTGTCGTCGGGTAAAAGTGAATCTCTCGCGAGAGAGACAGAGTCGTAGAGAGAAAGAGAGCGAGAAGGAGAGCGGGTGGTTCGCGAAGCGGGAGTGATATATCGGAGTCTTTATTATATTTTTTCATCCCGGGCCGTGATCGGTGAAAATCTTGGCGCGTTTGATAGGACTCGGTGGAACGCGTGAAATTCGTGATACGGCCGTACAGCAACGCATCACCGAGAACGAGAAAGATCGGGGTGGTGACGCGAAATATCGGCATAGCCAATACAAGACACATCGTCGTTTCGATAGTATCGTGAATCCTCCAACACTGCCACACAAAAGAAGAGAAAGAAACGGGATAGAGAAAAAAAAATAGAGCGGCCAAGAGAGACGAAGCGAAAAAAAAGTGAGAAGGCGCGAGCGAGGAGAGAAGCGCGGATAAGAAAAAGTTCTACATAGTTGCCC
Organism: Cremastinae sp. B BG-2022a; assembly: GCA_030522605.1. Lineage (NCBI taxonomy): Eukaryota > Metazoa > Arthropoda > Insecta > Hymenoptera > Ichneumonidae > Cremastinae sp. B BG-2022a. The sequence continues at coordinate 16,974 of JAPYYX010001095.1, read as the reverse complement.
TCCGAGTGTGTGTATCTAAGGGAACACAGGGCTTTTCAAAAGTGAGGGTCAATGCTCGAGAGTGGCTAGCGGCTGGCTGGCTGGCTAGCTGGCTGGCATTTCAAACAGTCGTCGCCGTCGTCGTCGTCGTCGTGTCTTGCTGACTTTTCATCATCGGAATAATAAAATACATAAGTGCGGGACTCGACATTTACTTCTCATCCACCCTCCTCTATTTTCCCTTCGTCCCGGATTATCGCGGGTTCCGGATAAAAGAGTGTTGAAATCGGGCCGTCTCGGTGATAAATACACTGTGGCGGCGACGGCGGCGGCGATGACCCACAATGGAGGTCTTCACGGGATTCTCCCTGCACGAAGACAAGACCACGTTCGGGGATGCGTCGTTCAGTGACTGAGGTTCGTTTCTTTCCTCCATTTCCCGGTGATTATCGTGCGAACGATATACAGTGAACGTTTGTTTTTTCTTTTTTTCTCATTTATTTTTTACTTCCACAAATACCTAAGTGACGAAAAATCGTGCTGTGAAGAAACGAGAGAGATACTTACGCCGGATTTTTCCGTTTTTTTTCCCATCGCACCTGTTTCCTCGCACCCCTCAGCGCGAAACCTTCGTCCTGGTGGCGGTGCACACTGAAATTTCGACGTACAAATGCGTGCACGCACTCTTCGTGGCTCTTCTCGTTAATAATACACGCGACACATCTCTCTAACCATTGATATTCTCGGTGCGTGTGGCTCGTTGTTTTTCCTTTTTTTTTTCTTTTTCTTTTTTTTTGCGCATGTGTCAGAGTGCGTGACTCGACGACGACGCTCCTGCTGATTCTCCAAACACGTTCTTCGATCTAAAATTTTGGTTCCTCTTATCCGTTGTTTTCTAGTTTCCGATCGCTCTGAGTTACGCCAAGAACGACTCCCCGATCGATCGGCAAAGTTTGAAAAAAATCGCGATATCGCGTAGTCCGCGGTTCATGCGTGTCGGAATCGGAAAGAAATAATGAAAATGAGCAGTTCGTAGTAATGAAAATTGAAACAAAGGTGAAAATAAACTCCCGGGTACAGTCTATGAAAAATTATTGGTGAAGCGTGAAAATTTTACATCGTTTCACTGTTTCGATATAAATATCGATGTTACTTATCGCAATTCGGAAAAAACATAAAATACGAGAGTGAGTTTATGTTTTCTACCGGAGATGAGTGCTTCTTTTTTAAAGCATCCTCGCCTTCGGGCTGTATATTTTATCATTTATTAGATTTCAGTAGATAAGATTTTTTGTTGAAAATGAGAGCTGAGTTTTGGATGAAATTCCCTCAATTCGTTTGTCAAGTTGTCTGAAATGGAATTACTCACAAAGATTGTGTCGTCAGGTGGCAAATAGGAGGATCCTGTCGCAGCGAGACGGAGGATCGAGATGCAGAAAAGAGAAGGAAGGGAGAACAGAGCAGACAAGGAGCTTGCTCGTGGGGGTGGAGGAGGCGGTGGCGGAGAACGAGATCGCGAGCAAGAAGCTGCGAAGAGAACCTCACGAGGAAGCGGCAACGCAACCAGAACAAACATGCATACTTCAAGACACAGCGTCACTTCGACTTCCGCTGTTTTGATGGTCGGACCCAACTTTCGAGTTGGAAAAAAGATTGGCTGTGGTAATTTTGGAGAACTCAGACTCGGTGAGTTATTTTTCTCTTAGCTTCGCAATGTCATGCCTCCTCCATTAGTTCTGCAAGAATTCGCTATATTTTATTATCAGAGACACGAAACATGGATTCGCTTAAAAAAGCCTGGACTTGATTTTAATATTATTTCTAAAACATAAGATCACAAAGCAACAGGGAAATTATTACTCTTACTGCTTTGCGATCTAAAACTTCTATTATTATCTCTGCAACAATTTATTGGATTTTATCAGATGGATAAATGAGTGTGCATTTTCAAAAAAATGAAAATTGAAGGAGATTATCAAAATAAGAAAGAAAGCTCTTATTGCTTTGCAATTTACAACTCCTATGATTAGATCTTGAACAATGTGTGAGGTTTTATCAGAAGCAGAAGTAAACATAGGCTTTTGCCTATTTTAAAAAGTAGAAAGATGAGAAAAATAACTAGGAATGTTGTTTGAATTTGCTGAGCGACAAGAAATAATGAGTCACGAAATTTAAAGGAATCTTGAAAGTACATGAAAGTATCTGTTGTCGAATATTCGTCGGAAGCGCGATTCGACAATAGCTAAGATACACAAGTGTTTATTGAGATAAGAATATTGAGAGAGATTCTGTTGAATGGACCAATGAGGTGCGACCGAGAGAGAGAGAGAGATAAGTTTTCGCATACCGAGACGGGGCAAGCGAGGGAGGACGAGAAAAGAAAAAATGGATTCTCGCCTTCGCAGGACGAGAATTGCTCGATAAAGTGAGAAACAAGGGGAAAAGGAAGGAAGCAGCGAGATTGAGTAGTCGTTTCGGGTTAACGGCAGAGCCAGAGGGAATTTCTCATTATCCCTGGTAAACTCAGTGTCGGGAGTCGAGTTAATTGGGTTATAAGGCGAAACTCGGCAACGACCCATCTCCATCCTCCTCTATCAACGAACCCTCCACGTGTACCGAATTATATGTCCGTATAATCGTCAAAGCGCACCCGACGCAAAACAATCTCTCCACTACGAGCTTCTGAATACATTCAATGAAATAATGTTGAAATAATTCTCTCATAATGATTTATCTCTGGCAACAACAATTCTCTTCATAGCGAGTTATACAATGCTGCTCATAAAATCATTTTACTTTTTTATTCCATTTCCCCATGACAACATCTCGGAGTGAATTTTATTTCTTCGTTTTATGAAAAATTTCTCATTCTCATTCGAAAAAAAGTAAATTCAGTTGGAATTATGAGTGGAATTTCTATCAAAAGAAAAAAAATAGATATATTCAGATATTGATAATGGAACAAAATTGGAAGAATTCGGTGTTGCTGGGGGGAAAAAATGTATTCGTTTCCGTTTTTCGTATTCTCGTCGCTGGTACACGTCGAGACAGGTCTGGCTCTTACCTGTCTCGTCTCTCGGGCATAGCGGAGCTATCGCTCCTCCCGGCTAGGGTGACTCAGTTGACCAGTCTCAGGAAAAAAGTCTAGAGAGCGAGCGAGACGCGAACGGATTGTACACATTTTATGCTCTCGAATCTCACGCGATAAACAAAAGTGCTGGAACTCAGCGTTGAATATAAAAAAATCGATCGTTATAGAAAATTATTTTTTTATGTGCGATTTTCCTAGAGAAGATGAGAAAACGGAAAATCCAGCCGCGATACATTTCTCGCTGCGGCTAAAAAATAAAATCAACACTTGTGGAGATGATTTTTTTTTTTTTTTTCAATTTGTGATTTTTCTAGTCAGGGGATTTCTGATTTAAATGCGTGAGAAAAGCGAAAATTCCGACGTTATAGATCTCTCGCTAATATAAGCAGCTAATTCTGTTTCTTATAAAATAAGAAAAAAAGCAATCTCATTTGAAGAATTTAGGAGCGTGAACCGCGACAACCTGCTGAACGATTCGTGGACATATTTTTGACGTCTCGTGTGCGCACAGGGCAGAAATATACACGTCTGGGAAATTTTTAGACATGGAAAAGTCTTTTCGAAGCCTCACTCGATCCAATCTCAATATCGAATTTTGTTTTCCTCTTCATTCTTTTTTTTTCTTAGACCTATTTTACGTTAGGATATAAAGAAGAGAAGTCTAGCTACTAAGCCGCTTTAAATTTTCAGTGCCACGTAACTTCAAACGTAATTTCGATCATTCGGTCCTCGGTTATCCAATGAGGAATTATTCCCTCTCGGTATGACGTCATCGACATAGAACGCGCTCTTTTTTTAATTGGGCATTTTTCTTCAAACGCATCCGGCGATGCATGTAGGAGCACAATTTTTTTTTATTCGCTCAAACTTCTTATCTCGATCCCTCTTCGATATTTACTCGCTCTTGTCACGAGATTTTCAACGGCGACGTACTGGGAGATCTCGCTCCTTCGCGCTTCCTCGTTCACGTCATCTCGTTTTTTTATCCCCACTTATACCTTTTTTCGACTCTATCTACGCGATGTATCTGTAATCTTGTGATAGCGATTCACAACAAAGTGCTGAAGTATTTGATTTTTCTTTTCTTCACAGATAAAAGTGTGAAAAAACACGCTTATTTTTCGATTTTTTCAGCAAATAGTTTCGCCCCTAGCTCGAGATCGAGTTAACGATAATTCAGGAAATGAAACGTTGTCTTGAAAATTGGAATTATGGGTCACCAAACGATCTAATTTTAAGATCACTAACCTCACTGATACTCCGTATTACAATGATCAGGGATTAAAAAAAAAGTTTCAGCATGAAATAAGTAATGGAGCTTTGAGTTTGCCAGAGGAATTTGCCAATTTTTTTTCATCTGTCACAATTTTTCCGATTTTCCTGTTCCGAAATAGACGGATGATTTGATTAGCTCGGCAGAGTCTAGCGCTCGCCTGACTAGCGCGGTACTTTTCCCTCGACCGAGAGTGTCGTACCGAGATTTTAATGGAAAAAGATAGAACGCCGATAAACTTTGACACTTCTGCGGAAATAAATATCGAGAGTTTACGCTCGAGTGGAACGTAACTTCAATTCCGAGGATTACATAACCTCCAAATGTTTAGTCATATCGTAAACACGAGACGCGCTAGGTTATGTTTATTTTCTTTTCTCTCTCTCTCTCTCTCTCTCTCTCTCTCTCTGTCTCTCTTTTTTGGTGCGAATCGAGGAAGAGAGAAAGAAAATTCGTATGAACGAGACCGTACGCGAGTCTCGCTCGCTCATGTACGAATTACGAACCCTGGTACGCGTACCATGACCTACATTCATACTCGTATTCGTAGATATATTATTTTCTATATGCCTGTAGATGAGACAAAATAAGTCACCGGGCATGTGCTGGCTCCCTCTTACTCGTTTTCTCATTACGAGCGCGAATACACGGATGCGTTGCTTCATATTTTCATGTAGCTCGTTCATCAAAGCTGGCCACGCTCCCAGAGTAGTTGCTTCGACGAGAATTCTAACCGTCGTCGTGAAATCTGGAAAAGCGGGCAACGGGAGTCACCTAATTGCCAGCAATGAATTATTCCCCTCCCTGTCTGATTAATCGAAATTCTTGCCTGTAAATGAAACGACAAATCGCATTTTCTTCCCACGAGCTCGTCGCTTCTCTCTCACCGTAAACCATTTCTATTTTTTTCAATTGCAATCATCAAATTATTAAAGGAGAAAAACTAAAAAACAAAAACCTCTCCTTCGAATTTTTTATGTTTTTTCCCTGTTTCTTCCATCTTCCACGCATGCAAATGTTTATTTTTGAATTCTTTGAATTTTCTTCGTTCCCCGTTTTGTCCTACGCGTTCCTGCCGGTTAGAAAATTTAAGTAAGATAATAGACTTGTTGTGTGTTGGGTGTGAGGAGCCTCCGTGTATGCGAGCGGCTCGACGCTCGACGGTCGATGGCGCTACCACCTCGCGGCGCGTACGAGCATCAGTCCGACGCTTACCGGCGTCGATGGAACACCTGCAACATGCGTATCTTTCGTCCCTTTGCTTCACGTCTCTAAAACTCTTTCCTTCCTTTTCGCCACTCTTTTATTGTACGTATATCGTCCACTCCCTTTTTCTCTCATCGTCTCACTCTAACTATTTTTTCGTCGCTCTGCCTGCATATTCTGTTTTCTGCCGCAGCTTCTCGCCTTTCCACCTCTCGAAGTCTCGCCAGCTGGTCGGCATAACGGTCGCGTCTCCGGTCGCGGCGCTCTCTTTCCCTCCCTCCTTCTCGCTCTCGCCCGCCCTCTTTGCCTATGTAGTCCCTGTATGTGTACACCGCGTCTCGACATTTTCTTCCAGCGCTCCGATCACGGGACGTTTACGACCTTGTTGTATTTAACGCTCATACGTACATTTATGCACACATTATGCATATCTCTCTTTGTCTACATGCCCCTCGATATTATATCCCGCAATCTATATTTTTTTTCCGGATTACACGCGGCAATCGATAAATTACGCGACGGAAATAACTTTTTTTTCTTTTCTTCTTTTTTTTCAAGAATTGTATCACTCTCTTTTTTTACCGCGATATCTGAAATAAATTCATAAGCTTTTTTCTAGCCCTTACATTGTAAAGCTGCTTCCAACTATAAGATCGGTGGTAATCATGAATTCAACACAAAATATTATGTTTTTACAATCTTTATTTGTTATCAAATTCAAGTAAATTATTTTTAAATGAGTCAATTAATTTTATTTGACAACCGATATTAGGATGATTTTATTTCACGGAAAATGGAAATGTGATTTCGAATCGATTAATATTCGTGGAAGTAAATTATTGGCAAGAATACAGGGAAAAAGAATTTATTCTCATGCATAATTAGATTCGTTGTCGAAGGAAATATAAGTATAAGTATTTTTGACGTGAGCTTTTTTTGAAGAATGTTCTGCTCGCTTGTTTTCTGGTCTCGCGAATCCGCAGACTGCGGAGCGGTGGTCGTGTACCGGCTGGCTGTGAAAATGCATCCGAGCGATCGCGTGTTCACATGTCGGCTCTCCCGTTTTCTCCTCTCTCTGCAAGCCAGTGTCCTTGTTCCGTCTCATCGGGGCTACGCTCCCGCACCGATGTCGCGATCCTCGCTCGTCAAACAAGAGGACGCTTAAGTGGAAACCAATGGGGTGGCGTTCTACCGCACAAACCGTATCGAATGTATACATTCTATAGGCCATTTCACTCGGTATCGACTTTATTCATTTATATTTTGCCTTTAGTATGTACATACTTGCTGGAAAACCATTTTATTCCTCAATTTAATAGAAGAGATAACATATTCGAGATCGATTCTTTTTTTTCCCTTCTTTTTGAAAAATAAAAATCGAACGAAAACTTTTCACTTTTCTGCATTATTTTTAATACAGAACGACATTTTTTTAAATTTTTTAATTCATTCTTCGTTTATGTGGCGGAATGTACTGGGGAAAGCCAATTTCGTCACGATTATTCGGAAGCTAGGAGGAAATTGTACCGGAAGTCACTCAACGCGCGGTCCGGTCCGACCTTACCTTACCTTACCTTACCTTACCTTACCTTACCTTACCGACTGGCCTTACGGCGCATTGCCGAGTGACCTCGAAAGTGATCAAGACATTTTTCAGGACTTTAATTTTTCACATGAAACATTTCATTTGAGAATCTTTTCATATTTTTTGTTTTGTTTTCGATTTCTCTTCCCACTTTACTCCGTATGAGTTTTTATTTAATTTTTCACTTGAAAAAATGACATAATGACTCTATGGGTCGCCCTGGAAATTTCTCGTTTAATTAGTTTCGGCGTGAAAATACTGACATTGATTGAAAAACTTGGAAATTGCTTCCTCGAAATATCGCACCACTCTCACCGAGCTCTCTTCGGAATACGCGAGTTCGCTCGCTTTTTTTCTCTCCCGTCAAGAGCTTCGACCTCATTTCGGAATATATTTTTTTTCCTTTTATTTTTGTAATAAAATATTTTTTATTATTGTGAATTTTTTGTTTTCCTAACGAACAAAATTCAGCTTACGTTTCCTGCTCTTATCGGTTTTAGTGGATTATATAGGTTTGAAAATCTCGAGTCAACGTTTTTCAAGTTTTACGGATAATCCTCTATTTCCGGTTACAGGGATGTTAGTTACATCTTTCTGGTACTTTTTTTCTTCTTTTTTTTCATGCATGTGACCGTGCGAAACCTTTTGATCACGGGGTCGAACGTTGGTCGGCTTCTGTGTGTCCGGTTCACGGTATGTTTCGCGGTCACTTCCCTCTCTTCCTCCCGGAACGGAACGGAACACGTTTTCCTCCCCCAAAGCTAGCTCACGTGTTTTCTTCGTGGATCCTACCGTGCTCTTTCTCCCGCACGCTTTTCTTCCTTTCATCAAAAATATTTCCAGATCTTTGCTTCCCATTCATTTCTCGAAACTTGCAATATTTTTCTTTTTCAATTAGAAACCCTTTCAAATTAATTTAAATATAATATAAAACAAAACATATATGATAAACATCTTCAAAATTTTACTAGCACCGTTCGTTTCATTATTGAAAACTCGTTAGTACTCATTCTTCTTCCTAAAAAAATTCAATGTCTCGAGATGGAGAAAGTCGAAACGCGATCGGCTCGACTGATCGCGACGCTGATGAAAAAATTTGTCGAACGGAAAAATCGTCACGATCAGACGATTGCACTGTAGAAAATGAAAACAAAAAAAAAAAATCTCCTTGACGTGAAACGGAACAAGTCTTTCCCAATTTATTCCTGAATTGCTAAATACGAAAAAGCTGTATATATACAAATGAATTTGAACACGGAATATTAACCCGAAAATAAAGAGCCTTTTAAATTGAAAAATCTTCAACTCGCAAAAAAATGAATATCCAAAAAAGCAATAATACACTTTCATTGTGTGAATTTCAATGAGATAGAAAAAATGATGGATGAGTGAAAAATAAGAATGATAATAATGAGAGATGGTACACGTGTATGCAAAGTGTCGAGTTGGTACTCGAGCATCTCGCGAGGCTCGAGAATAATAATTCTAAATCGGTCGATCGATATTATTGTACCAGCAGGCCACTTGCTTCGTTCTCTCTCTCTCTCTCTCTCGTTCCTTCTCTCTTTCTCACTTTCTCGACTGGCAGAAGAATCGATAGCCAGGCACCACCGAGGCAAGGTAATTTGGCGCGATTCTAGACCTGCAAGACTTTTCTTACGAGCCTGTCGCACCTGTGGGCCCTTCATTACTGACCGTATACAATCCTATCGACCGGACACTCGAGAAACGACTTACACCCTTTCCACTCGATCCCTTTTATTTATTTTTTCTCTCTTTTTTTTTTTCTTCGACATAGCAACCGATGAAATTATCCTTGAAACAACAATGACCATTCACGTTTCGTTATCGCTCGAAACATCAGCCCATTTGGACTAAGTTCTTTCCATTCCTTTTTTTCTCTTCTTTTCTTTTTTTGACGTATTAAGAAAAATTGTTGAGCAATTTTTCTACAAGTTACATCGAAATATTTATGATGAAATGAACACGTTCAAAGGAAATGTCAAATATTGAATGTTATTGAGAAGAGATTATGTACGTTCGTTTCTTAATTTTCTTAACCTTGACTCGTTAAATTGATAAAAGGTCTTGATGCATGGTGAAAAATATAAGCAGTCTCGATATCTCTCGCTATATGACTAAATTGTGGGCTTTCTCTTTTATTCATTTTTTGTTTGATTTAGTAAATATACAAGCAGAAACAGTCGCCTATCAGAAATGATTCATCCTCGTCTGTTGGAGAAAAGTGATTGCTCGCATTGTGCTCGCGTTCTAACGAGACTGCATTCTTCGAGGATTATATTTCGTCGTCATCTTATTTTACAAAGCCCACAAGAAAAGTCCAGAGACATTTGTCATTAGGAAAAATCAAAAGAATATTTATCATCGAAACTTCAGTCACTCGGAAGGAAAAAAATCTCAAGCATATTTTAATCTCGAAAAAGAAATCAATGGAATGTCCACTTGATTTTTTTTAGTCGAGAAAAAAGGATGTTATTTTCATTCGAGATTTTCTTTTTACCAGGAATGTAAATGTACAGTAAAAATTAATAAAGAAATGAAACGAGAACTTTGTTCATCGAAATTTGTATTGTCAAATAACAAGTTTTTCTCATTTTGTTTTTTTCAGGAAAGAACCTCTACAATAACGAGCACGTAGCAATTAAAATGGTAAGTTTGATCCTGTTAGATAGCCTTGTTTAACCGGATAGATATTTGTTGGTAAGGTTGGCCGTTTGACGACGTCCATCGGACAGACGTCATACCTTGCGAAGAAGACCTTCAATATACGGAAGAGACAGATTTAAATGTAACTATAGGGCTCGTCTTTTCGAGCCTCTCGACGTATTTTTCTTCTCGTCCCCATCATTCTTCTACATTCCTCATTTTTTCACGTTCGAGGCAAAAGAAGGCAAAAAGAAAGACAATTAATGATAACACGGGGAACATTAAATCGATAAACGTCCAAGCCTTGGGCCAATCGATCTTGCTCCCGATTTTCGTTATTTTTATTCATTCGCAAGTAACGAGCCTTCGGGCTTAAATTTTCGTTCGTAAATTCTCCACTCCTTTCATGTAATATCCTTGTGAAAACATTTCATCGTTCTGTGTCCAAAGTTTTCCATTATTTGAAATTACCTGTTACGATAATTACATTCAAATGCCTATAACTTACTTTCATGTTTATTCACATTTTTTTTATATTTTTCATATCTTTTAGGAACCAATGAAGTCAAAGGCGCCACAGCTCCACTTAGAATATAGGTTTTACAAGTTATTAGGTACACACGGTGAGTAGATTTTAAAAAACACATTTTTTTTTCATTTTAAAATCAATATTTCAAGAAGAACTTAATTAAGAGGTTTGATACCACAATATACATATGACGAGACTTTGTTGCAAAATTTGGAGAGAATGTATTTGTACGTCAAATAACTAACTTTTTTCAAATTTTTCATCCACATCGTTCTTGAATCATTGACTAACGAAATACGTTCTTGGAGACAGGATGTATATCTACAGGATAATGTTCTCCCCAAATTTCATCCAATCTTATCATTTTCGGCTTTAGTATCGAAAGCCTTTGAGAGTAGAAATATTAAAATTCGAGAATTTGAAGATTTTCGAATATATGAGCAATTTCTTTGAGTAATGACAAATTAGAATTGATATTAAACATTTTTTAGTCCACAACACTCATATAGAAGGTGTACCGGAAGTTTACTATTTTGGTCCCTGTGGCAAATACAACGCGTTGGTGATGGAGCTCCTTGGTCCAAGCCTGGAAGACCTGTTCGACCTCTGCGGTAGAAGGTTTACTCTGAAAACCGTTCTCAACATAGCAACCCAACTCGTGAGTAGATTTCCTCCTTTTTTCATCACCGAGGCAATTATTTCTGTGGGCTCGTTTCTGCCTCTGGGTATTAAGACTGAGTAGTAGTCTCGTTAACACGTATTTCTCACGAATTGCGCGAACCACTTCTCCTATATACCTATTCAGAATATTAAGCTGCTGACCAATTTTCAAGATTTATCTATACAAAAGTCGAATATTTATTATCAAATCTTACCGAGTGTCGTCAAATTTAGGATGGGTCACCATTAAATGATGATTAAAAAAAAAACAAAAGAATAATCATTGCAGTAACTTAGAGTTGGTAGCAAAATGGGGTAAACCAAAAGTTACTAGATTTCGTAAATTACGAATTTATCAATTTTATTGAATGAATTGTCATGAAAAATTGGACCAAAGCGCCGTTCTTTGGATCAAAAAGAATGTATAACCGCTTTTTTTAGCTGAATTTTTCAATATTGAGGGAGAAATATTTAAAGAAAAATTACAATGGGTCGGCGCGAGTGAAACTTTTTCTCTACAGATTTTTCCCTCAATATATGGAAAGTTCAGGTCAAACATTTTTTATGACAATTCATTTATTAATTGATAAATCCGTAGTTTACGAAATCTGGGTGGTCACGTGGTTGCTCTTAAGAAAATATTACGATTGACAATTGAATTTTTAATCACAATTGAAGCGAAGAAATAAAATTTTCAGCTGCCATGAGGAAAATAATTTTTTTTAATAAGTTATTATGAGCTTTGACGTCTTATTTCCAGTAATTAATTGATGATTTATTTTAATTTTTGTTTAAATGTGTTGCATTACAAAAGAAAGTGTTCCTTTTCTATCAGCTATGTTCATTGATTTTTAACTTTAATTTTTGTTTAAATCTACATATTTTCAAATCACCAAATATGATATTCTTAGCAAAGAAACAACTATTTGATATTAAATTTTATCAAATATTAAAAATGTTCACCAAATTTTTGGGGTACCCCACTTTGCCCCCCCCCCCCCACAATGAGATAATTTTTTCTTTAAGTATTCATAAAGAAAAATGGACGTTTAAAAATTATAAAAAAAAGTTAATTATTATTATATTTAACAATATAAAATGTATTTTGTTACCCAGCTCCATAGGATAGAGTACGTACACAGTCGGCATCTCATTTATCGTGATGTCAAGCCCGAAAATTTTCTCATCGGGCGGAGTACGACCAAGCGAGAAAAGATAATTCATATCATTGATTTCGGATTGGCCAAAGAATACATAGACTTGGAAACGAATAAGCACATACCGTACCGAGAACACAAGAGTTTGACCGGAACAGCGCGCTACATGAGTATCAATACTCATCTGGGAAAAGGTTTGTACATTGATTATTTCGTTGTAAAGTGAAGGTGATTATCTATGAATGATTAGAAGAGACAATGATTTATAATTGTGAGGATACGTAATATTTTATTATTTTGACGTTGTTTCAGAGCAAAGCAGAAGAGACGACTTGGAGGCGCTTGGTCATATGTTTATGTACTTTCTAAGGGGCAGCTTACCATGGCAGGGTCTAAAGGCGGACACGCTCAAGGAACGTTATCAGAAGATCGGCGATACGAAGCGTGCGACGCCGATCGAGGTCCTGTGTGACGGGCATCCCGACGAGATGGCCGCATATCTGAGATACGTTCGCAGACTGGACTTCTTCGAGACACCGGACTACGAGTACCTGAGAAAATTGTTTCGGGATCTTTACGAGAGAAGCGGCTTCCTAAACGACGGTGAATTTGACTGGACGGGAAAGATGATGGTGGGTGTCAAGTGATGGAGCTCGCGTCGAAAGAGAAAGCACTTTTGCCTGTTGTCCGCTCTCTTCGTCAGTTCCTTTTTTTCTTGAATAATCTCTGCATGCTGATCACCCGCGTCTCAGCTTCTTGCACGTGAGACCGTGCGTTATAGATATTTTCTCGATAAAATACGTATAAACATGAACAAATGCGACTCGCAGGCAAACAAGAGTGTAAGTAAACGCGAAAGACGATCTCAAGGACCCCGTTGGCATCCAAGATGGTTCTTCACTCAGAACCGATCAAGAGATTCCGATTAGACTTCGCCATGAATGCACCAGGATCCTTTACTACTACATTTTTTTCTCTTCCTTTTTTGATCGAATTTTTTCTCAACCAATTTTTTCACTATTTTATACATTTTTTTCGTACTGTGCTAAATTTTTCATGTCAACAAATGAGTGTGGACAATTTTTCAACATTTTTCGTCGCGAGAATTAAATTTGAGTGAGAAATGTTTGAGAAAGTACAAGCATTTTTTCACTCTCAATGATTTTCTTTCTTCTTTTTTCTACATTTTTTGCACGCTGCACGTCAATTTTCGAAACATTAAATAGCCACCGAACTTTCAACAACTGAGAGCTCTGAGGATGGCTGCACCTTCGAACGTAGAAAAAACAAAATCTGACAAGGTTCGTAACGATTCTGGCAATCGCTCGTTCCTGCGCTAGAAGTTGCACATCTCCACGCGATTCTCGATTCTTCAAACTTCATAGGAAAATAGACATTTACATATTTCTTCTTTCACTTACTGGCTGTATCTTTGGCTTTTTAACTTTATTCCCTCCGTAACCAACCACCTCTGACCCAAACATTACCATATTTCCCGGGTTGCAAGCTTATCCAAAAATCCATCGACAAATCCCGAAAATTCCCGAAGAACGAATTTCTTCGTAAAAAGTATGTTATCACTAAGTATCTATGTCTATCTATTTATTCACTCTGTTTCTCAGAAAATTTTGTTGCTAATATTCAATTCTTTTGTTTGTAGTCTACCCCAGTCGGATCATTACAGACAGGCCATGAAATCGTGATGTCGCCCAACCGGGAGAAACTTGACCGGCATCCTACGACTTACAAGGTAATTATTGCGAAATCTCTCTCATTACTCATTCCATTAAATCGAGCATGAGCGCGTGTAGGCAGAGATTTTTTTTTTACTTTTCCTACTACTTTTTACTCTATCTTTTCCTCTTTACTCTTATTTTTCTAATTTGTTTTCGTTACTCGAGTAACAGCATGTAAAGTATTTTTCATTTGTCTATCGACGAAAAAGAGGTAAAGAAAACAAGAATTATCTCGGGAACGATCTCGGGTTTTTTATTTAGCAAGAAAATTTACTTCCAGGCGGTTTATTTCTCCAATATTAGTCCCATCTTTTACGTGCATTTGATTTTTCAATTTGATTTTTTCTCAATCGGCGTACTTGGACAAAATCGCGGCCCTCTTCTTCTTCTTCTTCTTCTTCTTCTTCTTCTTCTTCTTCTTCCTACTCCTCTTCTGTTCTTCTTCCACTTTCTGGTCGATGGTTAGGATTACGATGATTTCGAAGAAGACGTCATTCTAATGATGGATGAGGTTCGCGTTGAGGTTCACGGTCGGAACTACGTAAGCCTCTGTCCTCTTTTTTTCAAACACTGCATTTTTTATTTAGAATCGTCGTTGATTTTTTTTCCCGTAGAAATTTTATTTTTAAATTTCTCGCTGTAGTCGTCGGTGTAGCGCTAAAATTTTTCGTTTCTAGTCTCGGAGCTCTCGGTGTGTACGCTATTGTAGACTCTCGATAAAAGATTCTAACGTATCGCGTAGACTTACGAAGCAACGTCGACGAGGTAGACATTATTTTTCACGTTCACTAGAATTAATCGTAGGTCTTACTCTCTTTGTCCAGCATAATCCTTCGAACTCGACTCTCTTTCCACTTCCACTTCGGACCTACGACACGAAAAAATTATTCTTACATCAAAGAAAATATTTTTATTTCCAACCACAAAAATAAAAATTATCCGAAAAATCTTCTTTTTTTTCTGATAAATCTTATTCATCGCATTTATTTTATTACATGAAATCTCTTGTTTATTGAGAAAATATTTTCTTGCACGTATTAATTCTCACACATGAAAAACGACGAGACGATTATCCCGAAATTGAGAGAGAAAAAAAGTATTACGTGACTTCTGACCACGATATAGTCTGAAAACTCGAAAGAAAGGGCAAAGCAACAACGATGATATCCGAGCAAAAGAAAAAAAGAGAAAAAAATGTCCCGCTTGTTCCTTCAGGACGTGACAGGTGGAGGGGTGGGAGGCGGGGGCGGTAAAGGGGTGGGATCTTCTTGGCCGGACACAGTGAAGCAATCGGGGGCTGGTGGGACGTTAACGCCGGCTGATAGACACGGCTCAGTGCAGGTGAGTTTAGTTAAACCGCTTCCTCGATCCTCAAATTCCTTTGACTCGTCACGTTCCGCAGCTAAATCTTTTATCCTCCGCTCCCAATTATCTAGACAAAAAAAATAGGGAAAATGATAGACCAATAAAAAATATAGTACTTAAATGAACAAAAAAAGAAAAGATGAATAAAGATGGAAGTAAATTGCTAATAAAGAGAAAATGTGAAAAGATAAGAAACACATTTGTAAGAAAATCCATGAAACCGTTAGTTTTCCATAGAATCATGACTTTGTCGTGTTTTTTTCGCTCAAGTGCTTGTTTTGAATGTACGCGGAGCAACGCCGCTTTAACAAGACGCATCATATTGATTAATAGTTTGAAATATATACCTTTTTAGTCACGGCATCATCGGATTATGGTCAGTTGACAGTTTGATGCATCTATCCTACGTTTTACACAGCATGTGCTCTTCTTGCCTCTTGTTTTTTCATTTTACTCCAATCCTCTTTTCCCCGAGAGACACCTTTTTTCAATAATTCTGGTTGTTATTTATCCTTTTCGTGCCTTTCTTCATTTTTGGGTAAACATTTTTACACTAGATATTATACTAACGCCCGATCGAACACGCCCCTGTAATCTTTATTATTTCACAAGTTTTTACATCACGTAAGATACTATTTAAGAAGTGTATTTAGTATTTGAATTTTATTTTTTATACGTGACCTCATTCGTTTCCCATTGTCGTATTTTTTAGAATACGTCGTTTCGAGATATTTTTTGTTCCTCGCGTATATTGTGAGAAATTATTTTTAATTCGAAGACACGTAGTTATTTTTCCGAGTATCGGTGTGCCCGAGTGATGTGTCTCTTTACGATTATTCATCATGTTTTTGGTCACGTCCTGTAAATACCCATTGAGATGTTAATGTTAACATTGCAAAATTTCTCATGCAAAGTGCCAACAAACATTTTATTTTTCTTTGTTACCCAGTTTTTAATGATTCTACGAATATTATTCCATGTGTATCAATGGAGTCCCAGTAAAATTAAGAGAATAAAATCTTTTGATATATTTGACAAACTAATGACGATATATTTGTTTTATATAGGTTGTATCCTCGACGAACGGAGAACTCGCCAATGACGACCCTACGGCTGGACACTCGAACACGCCGATAACTGCACCCCAAGAAGTCGAGATGATCGATGAAACCAAGTTAGTTGAACTTTTTTTCAACATTTTATTTTTAATGTATCTTAAATGCATGCTCGTCCATGTTTTGTGCATTTATTATCTGTCCTATCGACATTTTATAAAATCACTTCTCCTGATAAGGATATTTATTGTTTTACTAATTTTTCAACGAATCGTTGCACGTGGTCATTATTGCAACCGAGCATAAATCGTAGCAGTTTTTTAAAAACATCAAATAGAAATTCCCATAGAAATTACAAATCCGCTTTGCACTCACGCGATTCAAAGTAATGCTTATGTTGTTCCGTTTCAATTAAAAATACCTTAATACTGTCATTTATTCAAAAATATTTCGAATTCTCCCAGCACCGTAAATTTATTTTACATCCGTCCATGTTGCACTCGTCTGGGTCAAAAAGAGTACCTTAAGGGCAATGGAAACCACGTGACCACCGAGATTTCGTAAATTACGAAATTTCTCAATTATTAAATGAATTGTCGTCAAAAATTCGACCACACCGCCATTCTTTGGATCGAAAAGAATGTATCACTGCTTTTTTGAGCTGCATTTTG
>JAPYYX010001094.1:0-62136 GCA_030522605.1 Cremastinae sp. B BG-2022a | reverse complement strand
TTTTTAATTGAAGGCTGTAATTAGCACATAAAGAGCACTTAAATATGTACTAGGTGAGATTTATGTTTAGTATTATAGCTCTGCTAGCTTGATCAAGCTTCAGAGGGCGGTGGAAAAAGAAAACATTTTGGGTCTTTTATATTCCTCAATAATTTCACATTTCACAAGATTCAGTGTAAAATTCGGGCTCGTATCAAGACTTATTACCAAATTATCGTAGGAAGCCGACAGGCTATCAAACAGCAACGATGCAACCATGTCTTCCTTTAGAGGCTCTCCAATCAAGCGGGGCTATCCACCAATTCTAACATTTTTGTCACGTGATCTTCCACGTCAGTTCCTTCTTCCATTGACATTTTGAAAATACGCTTGACGAGGAAGGTACGGGCCGAACGAGAAGCCTTATGATGATAGCCACAGAGACTTTATTTTATAGGAAGCTCCGTTTATAAGATTGGTACATATATTGGATGAATGTGTTTTGTATAATGCTGATCTGAACTGTCTGAGAGTTTGGGAAAGACTGACTGTTCTTAGGAAAATATTGTGAAAGTTCTGTAGCGTCAGAGGGCGGTGGAAAAAGAAAACATTTCGGGCTACCTTTTCCTTTTTGATTACTTTCTTTAGCTTGCATTTTCATGGCTGTTTCGGCAGTTTGCAATTGGATTCCTTCCCTGCCCTTTCGTCTTTTATATTCCTCAATAATTTCACATTTCACAAGATTCAGTGTAAAATTCGGACTCGTATCAAGACTTATTACCAAATTATCGTAGGAAGCCGACAGGCTATCAAACATCAACGATGCAACCATGTCTTCCTTTAGAGGCTCGCCAATCATGCGAGGTTATCCACCAATTCTAACATTTCTGTCACGTGATCTTCCACGTCAATTCCTTCTTCCATTGACATTTTGAAAATACGCTTGACGAGGAAGATACGGGCCGAACGAGAAGCCTTATGATGATAGCCACAGAGACTTTATTTTATAGGAAGCTCCGTTTATAAGATTGGTACATATATTGAATGAATCTGTTTTGTATAATGCTGATCTGAACTGTCTGAGAGTTTGGGAAAGACTGACTGTTCTTAGGAAAATATTGTGAAGGTCCTGTAGCGTCGGAGGGCGGTAGAAAAAGTAATTTTCAACTCACAACCCTTTGCTCGATGGTTCTTCGATGTCGTTGCACACAAACTGTAAAGTCTTCTAACCTCTTACGAGTTTTGCTCGAGGCGAAGGCTTCCTATCCGGAGGAAATAAGTGGTTAATGAATGATTTGGTATATCTCGGTCGATTTCCTATCGACTAACTTAACTTTATTGTAAAAAGAATATGTATATTGTATATAAAAAAATAAGACAAGTTATATCAACCCTGACAATTCAGGTGTAGTTGACGTGTTTTCGATGCAACAGAAACAATAGTTTTTTTACCAGTACGTTATTCAGCAATTTCAGAGGTGAAAAATTCGTCGAAGATGCTTTCCCCGGGGAACATTTTTAACAGATGTAAATTTCATAAAACTTTTATAATTGCACCGTCGCGGGATACACAACATACAAATTTTATTTCAGCGACTGCGGCCGATTTTGTTTCTAAAAGTTTTGTAGTATTGATTTATGTTTTGTTAAATATTCAAATACGATACTCGCCTTATAAACGATATTCAAAACACTCAATGGAATAATGTAACAGGGAAAATGACGAAATAATATCAAACGAGTAGAGTTCCCGAAGTACGTAATTATGGTAGTAAAAAGTATATTTACATGTGATGTATTTTTCCGATTTCAATGAACATGAAGTAATTAAGCACTGGTCCTTTGCAGTATAAATTCATCAAATATGGAATACCTCTGAACGTGAAACTTACCTGAAACATAAAAAAAGAAAAATTAAATTTTTTCCATCGATGAATTTCCGTAAACAGAAACAAAATCGAAAATCTCGCGGGAATGAAAGTCTAAAAAGAGAGATGATATTAAATTTCTCAATAAAGAAAGAAGCAAATTCTAATGCAATAATAGATATTTAAACGATAAATGCGGACGCATGAGGAGTGCGTAAAAAAGAGTTCGTAAAGAGAGAAAAAGGAGGAAAAACAATGGCATAGTCGAGAGAGTCGCACATGGTCTTCGTTTTACGAGTTTTTCGCACGATAAAGCTTTCGGAGTCGTGCAGCAAGATAGACTCGCTCTCCGCGCGGCGCTCCGTTGCGTTATTGCGCAAGAAAAACCGGTAGTAAGTACGTAACGGGTCGGGAGGGAAGAGCGCGAGCGTGTATAATATCGCATAAGCGCGTGGATACGCGTTTATATCCAAGACTTAAGGACGCGCGCGTATGGAAATGCCAGGCGCACGTATACATTCGACCACACATAAAACGCAATGCACAATATAATAAATGATATGTACGTGAACTCGAAGGCCTCGCTGAATATTCCTCAGAATTTACCTCCACAAAAATGAGATTTGTATGAATTCACCTTTCTTATTATTCCTCCACTTTTGTTGGAAAAATAAAGAATATATCTTTCGAAGTAATCGCATGTAATTTTTCCATGCAATGTCGATGATACTATTGCGCAGTCTGCACAATAAAGTGCGCTTCAACGTCGCGAGAGAATTTCGTTGACCGTATCATTCAAGGTTTCTTCTTTTACTTCTATGTCGCAGGGCGAATAGCAAACAGATCAAAGAAATTTGTTAATATAAATAATTGTTGTAAAGTATGAAAAAGTATTGGAAAAAACTGGGGTTATGAAAAGCGATTTGACTTGTCCCTCTCAAGCTTTCTTTGTTTTCTTCTTCTATCTTCGTGTATCTATCTCTCTGGGTGCATTGTTTCAAAGTTTTCTCGGAACGAGATAAAAGCTGCTAGAAGTTTGAGTATCCAGAATTAAACGAGTCTGAAAGCGTTTATGGTTTTGTGTCACTGCACGTATATAATAAGTCTGATAATGAGTACGAGAGAGATAAGTAAAGGGAACGAACACGCCCGAGAAAAGTACAGGTCGCCTGGCACCGAAGCAACTGGGCATACTATATTTGCATCCCATAATTGGATAGATATGCCAATAGGTCCCATAGAACTATATAGTCTTTGCTGAGGATACATACTTTGCGAATTAAACGAAGAAATCGAAATTGAACAAACATTTCCTCTTCAACATTTTTTCTGGTTGAAAGGAATGTGAAAAATGTATATAACTGAACATTCTTGGAATGATGGCGGCATGAAAATCAGACGACCAAAAAAGAAATAGAGATCTACCGTAAGTTTTTGTATCTTGAAAAAATATATACGTATACGTAAATATAGTAAATGTGTGACATAAAAAATGTGGGGAAAGAAACCAAGGTAAATAATTCCTTTAGATTTATTTAGTCGACGTGTCCGAGATGGAAAACGCGGAAGTGAAAGGGAGTTTGAGCTTTACCGAGCTTTCGAAAGCTCTCCCTCCGCATTTCGTCTCTCGCGTTCTCTTTTTTTCCTTCATTTTGTCATCTCAGGACCCTCCTCCGCGAGTGCTCCAGTGTCTCGGAGATATCGAAAGGAAATCACGTATTATTCGTAGATACGAGAAAATTCTTGGAGCACCCCCGGAAGGAGAGACTTGAATTCTAGAGAAACGCCCGACCGTTTTTCAGCTAAATCCTTCCTCTTCGCTCTCTCTCCCTCGCTTCTTTTCTTTCTCTCCGCTCTGACCTTTCATCTTAACATCCCGTGTGTCGCTAGTTTCCTCCCTCTTGCAATTCTCTTCTCAATGCCGCTCAACCGTTCCTCTCTTTATTCTTCGCGAACAAGAATCGTTTCTTCGATGCCTGACAATATTCGACAAAAATTGGAAAAGAGAACATACCCAGTAAACACTTTGAAAACAGTTCGTATAGTTGGCATGAAGCATCAAAAAGGAATAAAGCAGAGAAAAAGAAATTCGAAGCTTTTGATAAGGAATTGAGCAGATCCTTCATCAAAAACGTTTTATTTGATCGGTTATTTTGAAACAAAAATCGTCTCCAGACTCGTGAAAAGAAAATCTCAATTCTTCATGTACTCCGACATACATTTAACGATCAAGCGCTTGGAAAAATCAGTTCTACGCCTCGTTTTCATTCGTCGACGAAGCCCTCTTTTGGGTGGAACAGTCGAGAGGGTGGGAAGTCGAGCGTCAACGCTCGTCATTTTTCACCCTCGGCTTTCCAGAGACTTTGCCTCTTACCTCCTCCCGTATCTCCAGGGCAACACTTCGTTATTCTCGTCGAAGAGTGAAGAAGTCGTCGCTGAAAGATGAAACGAAATCGAGAACGAGACAGAAAGAAAAGAGTGAGTCGGAGAGAAATAAGAAATAAAGAGCTTCGTGTTAGCTAAAATGAAAAAGTACGATTGTAAAAGAAAGAGAAATATCCAAAACGTTTTGTACATAATAATACGCACTTCATGTATGAAAGAGAAATGAAGAGAAGGAAAATATGAGGAACACGAGAAAGTTGAGGGGCGGAGAAATGTGTACGATTATTTTAAACATTTTGAAAGAAAGCCCAGCAACACAGGGCGCAGGGTTCAATTAAATGAGTGAAAGCAACTCGTCTAGAGTACTTTTTAAAATTCGCCTTATTATTCCTTTCTTCTTCTTTTTCTTTATTAAGTATTGAGAGAAACGCCGAACACGGGATAATAATCTTATATAGAATATATTGGACGTTCAAGCGTGCAACGTCGCGTACAAAGTTATATAATATTTATAATAATACAGATAGTTTGCGGAAACGATGCTTCGGGTTTGAAGGTCTCTCGAAGAGTGATGGTTACCTCGCTCGGCGAAACTTTGATCCTTTTGACGAGCACAGAACTCGCCAGCCCTTATAGAAAATGCGCTCTAGCATTTATCGCATTCAAAAACAAATCATCTCGGGTGGCGGGCACCCGAGCTGGGACGTCGTCAGGTGCGTCTCCTTCGTCGTAAATCGGCGCCTTCAGTATATCCTCTCTATATTCTCTGGCTATATATTGTCATTTACTTTGGACATAGGCTTTACGAATTCTAATGCATGGCTATTGGAAAAAAATATATTTGTGACTAAAACTTGAGATAAACATTTTCCTACTTCAAAAATAAAAGCGCTGGGGATAACACACATCACAATAAGGAATCAGGGTAGGTCCGTCAAAACCAAAATCGCGTCACCCTTTTCCTCTTCAAAGATGTTGGGGTGACTTTTAGTTTGAGTCACGAAATAGTACATTGTGCACCGCGGAGACGAGGAATGGCGAATTTAACGCCGCGCGCAAAGTTTACAGTAGGAGTCGTAGCCGAATGCGCGAAGCGCACGAGGCGAAGACAAGTCTTTGGAGGACGAGATTCTCGTCCCCAAAAGATGCTCGAAAAAGTGAGAAAAACGTGGTCGCGGTATATAATAGTATATTGTGCACCGCGGAGACGAGCAAGGGCGAATTATAACTCCGCGCGTGATGTTTACAGTACGAGGCGAAGAAGAGTGGTAGAGGGGTAGAGAACTCCCCCTTCACTATTTCTAGACCCCCCCCCCCCCATTCAAATCGCAGGTAGGAGCAATGTAAAGAACATTCACCATAATATTAAATGCACTATTATATCACTGCTTCTTATATGTACAGTGAAACCTATTTTAGTGAGACCTGATGAATAAGTGGGAAACCGCCATAACTAAAATTCATACTGAGGTGCCGTCACTTTTATACCAAAATACCTCTTAGTAAGATTGCAAATCCTCTAGAGATGGAATTTGATTTTTTTCTGTATTGACCTCTATTACTGGATCAGCTAAGAATGGTTAGCTCTTCAAATGGAACACCAGATGAAAAAATTGTATGTCTATAAAAGTGTATATCGAAAAAACCGAATTTTTATAGTTCAATTACTCAGTAAACATAAGGACGAATATTTTGTCAGTTAGTTACACTTTTATTAGTGGGATCCTCTGTTAATTAAACGATCGCTTGGATAAACCTGGATATCTAGGATTCTCAGTAAATGGAACACCTCTATAAGGAATAAAAATCTGATCCCGTTAGATCCCACTTATCCAGGTTTCGCTGTATACAGACTCAAAAAGAGAGATTATACACGATACTTTAAGAAAAATCTTTGTTTTTGACTTTTTTCTAATTAATATATGGAAACTTTAATCAATAAAATGTATTATCAGCGATACTAATCAAGATATAATTATTGGTCTCAGTGAGTGGAATCTTGAAAATGATTAAAGTTTTGTATACTGGATTATAGATAGAAAGAGGAATTGAAATGAATTGCTTTTCTTCTGAATTATTCCATCATCTCAAATTTAGCAAATGTTAATCAAAGCGTAAGGTGTTGCACATATTATTATTTCGAAAAGACGAGTATATGCGATAAAATGAAATAGGATGAGAAAGAGGAAGAGAGAGGCTGCATTGAGGATGCCGGAGGGATTTGTCGAGCGAAAAGTCGGTCGGCCCCAGACCGTTTCGCCGTGAAGAAGTGGGACAGAAATGGTGCGCGTGAGGGAGTCCGCTTATATTTACGATCGAGGTTGTACGCGAGACTCGAAACACAGTAGAGCCAGAGAAATTGAAGATTCAAAAGTAGAGGGAATTCCCAACGACGCTTTTAAATTTCAATTTTTAATTCCGTTTGTAATCAAATGCCGTTTTACTAATTAAGATATGAAGATGGTTTCATTGCCCTTTTCACCTTCAATATTTTTGTTGCATATCCAAATTACGAATAGTATTTTCATTATTAAAGAATAATTTCAATCCGTTATACCTTCATTCGACAATGAATAAATCAATAATGATATTCTGGGTTAAATCGACTATTTCAAATAATTGAAATCCCTCGAAAAATACCAATTTCAAATCTGATGATTAGTTCCCGTTGAAAAAGTGGACTACAAAAGCTGCGAAAGAGGAATAATATACATACATTTATATAGAAAAATATTGTTAAGAGATGAAAAAGAATGAAGGCAAGAACATTCGTGAAGAGGAAGAAAAATACACCTTGTTTGAGAAAAATAATACAGGTATTAGTGATAAAACCGAATAGACGTAAAATCGAAAGAGTGTGTGGGGAGGGATGCGGTGCGGCTGGGCGAACAAAATGAAATATCGATGCGCCGAGCGAAACCGAGGTAAACTGGTTTCCGCGCGATGAAGACCCGAGCGAAAGTGCATACACAGGAATATGGAAGCACATGCTAAATAAAAGTGTGGTATCATTTTTTTACGGAAAATTTACAAGAATCTCAAAACATTTTCAGAATATCGATGATGAAAAATGTCAAAATATTCCAACAATTTTTTTGATAGTATATAACTCCAAGAACATTCAAAATTAAAGTAGCAAAAATAACGTAACAGAAAATTCAAATAATATAGATTTATATTTAAAAAAAATGATATACCTTTATACAACGCAAAACATATTAAACCGTTAAATGTTAATTAATATTTATTCGTAACACATATACATATATACTTTCTTCATGCGACGAAATGAATGACGGACACATTGTTTTTCCCGGTCTGTCCATTTTCCGATACATTTCCCTATTTCGTGCGAAAAACTTTCGATTAGGCTCGTCAACTCGGCCGGGTTGCCAATTGAATGTTGCCAATTCGATGGGTGTCGTGATCGGAGACCGATCGATCGCGAAACGAATCGATCGCTTGGAAATAACAATCGTAAGCTACTAATGACGTAACAGAGAGGGCGAATATTGTTGATGATAGTGAGCAACGGGAATCGATGTGCGGATTACGAGGCCTGGCGTATATCGTGCCGTTTTGATCGCGGATACTGTTAAATCGACCTGCTATCATTTTCGTCGTGATTAAATACCGATGCATGGCTTCACAGGGCAACGTACATCGCGCTTTTCACTGAACAACGATATAAATCGATTATACCATATCCCTCCGTTCTATCACGAACGGTGCGACCGCAAAATTTATTCGGCTCTCCGTCCGTAGTCAATCCACCCATTGGATTTGGCTCATGAATTACGAACTCCATTTTTTTCCTTTGAATAAAATGACTACGAAAATAACCATTCGAATGCGATAACCGCAAATGTATTTTAACATAATTTAACCATTACAATTGAGTTAATGTTTTTCCTTTTAATGTTGATCTTATTAATTTTTCAATAAACGGTGTATAAAAAAGCGAAGTAAGAAAAAAAAGAAGCTGTCACGAATGCTCTTCTCGCACTTAATTATCGATTCGATTCACTAGACTAATATAATTCTTGGACATGTGCGTGTATATATGTGTCTGCAGCTACCACGACGATCATTTACCCTCTCCATACTTCTCGCCAATCCGGTTTTCTCCAGGCTGAAGCCGAGTGAGAAATTGTCGACCGGAGTCCTTGCACATTTTTCCTTTTTAGTTTTTATTTTCTCAATGTATTTACACGCACACGAATTTATTTTAGAGGAAACCTGCTCGCTCCTAGTGAGTTTTGCATAAAAATCGATGACTCCGCTGTTCGTTGAAAGTTCGAACGATAATTTAGGGGTATGATATTCCCGATCTTGTACACGCATAAATATCCATTAGATTCAATTGGCAATCGACTGCGATCGCGATAATCACCTTTATAAGAGATTCTTATCCCGAGAAATTTTTCTTAAACCTTTATTAGCGCTTACCATTCACCATCGCGACTGATTTTTTTTACAATTCCGCGTTTATCTTTATCGGAAATCTCATTAAGCTCTGGGCGAAAGCGATAAGCGAGCTTCTTCCACGACTTTTAATTTGTGTTAAAGAATTGCTAAAAAATTAGCGAACGCTATTGAATTTTTTTCAACCGTATAATTCGTATTCACGATTTTTTTGAGACGATTCTAACAAGCTGGTAATAATTCATACGCTATATGTTGAACAAGCTGCAAAGTGCTGGAAGTAATTTGAAATAAAAGAGGACGATAAATTATTTCCGGGGTAAAGAACGATGACGGAAAACTTGACGGAGAAGGAAAAGAGAATCAGGGCTGAGTACAGTGAAGGTTCGAAGGCTACGAGAAAATAATGGGGGCAATGTAGCCAACTGTACAAACTCGTAGGGAAGACGGTACATCGGAGCACCAGCGGAAAACAGGTTATGTATACGTATACACGAGTAAATACGCACGGGTACATAAATAAAGTCAATGCAACAAAAAGTGAGAAAAGAGAGAGAAAGAGAGAGTTGCGATGCGCGCGTATTAGGGAAAGCCGGAGACTACGAGCTCGTACATATCCGCGGAGAAAGCGAAACTTTTCGCGTCTTACTAAATCTCTGAGCAACGAGTTTATCGTTAAAGAGAAGGAGGAGAGTTAGACAGCCTTGCAAGAGAGCCAAAGCCTTGCGACGAGAAGAAAAAATCATAAAAATAATTGAAAAAATATTATGTGGAGGGAAAAATTTGATATTGTCAGAATTGAAAATATTCAAATTCAAAGTTGTCTGAATTCAACATTCTTCCTTACATAAAATATTCATTTTGAATCCTTACTTTACTTCATAAATTTTTTGCGGACTTTGTGCACGGAAATAATGTTAATACCAGCATTTGAAAAATTACGGCGAAAATTACTTTTTACATTCGGAATTGTCTTTGTCACACGTTTATGAAAGAGTGAACATGGGCCCGTGTATAAGTTATTCAAAACAAATGCAGCACTTTTAATTGGAGTTGAATTGGCTCGTGAATTCAAGTAAGACACTTTATCGTTTAATATATAAACACAGAACTTATGCATTTATAGATTGCGTGTTGAAATTATAGAAATTGTGTTTTAACTTCTGACAAATAATTGTCTCGTTGTCATGAAGATTGTTGACAGACAGTTGACCAAAGTGCTTATATATAAAGATTTACGCGAAAATAACGTGGGTGTGTTGAGCACAAGTCTGAATAGGCAATTCGTGATTGCTAGCTTATAATGAGGATTAAACTGTCATAAACAGTCAAAATCGAAGGGTTCTAAAAGAATACAAGTTGTTGGTCATAAAAAATCTGCTTCGGATTACTGGGTTTTTACAAAAATAAAAATTCGAAGGATTTAGTAAAGGAAATCTATCACATTTGGAAATGATTGTATTGCTCTGACCTGAATAATATTTTGAGATGGAATTTTTCTTGGTAATTGGCTGGAAAATAACCCCACACCCGGAGAAGGGTGTAGAGTGGAAGGATGACTTATAATAGTTTTTGACCTCTTGAATACAATGCCGAAGAGAAATTGCGGCGGTAATAGCAAAATAACAAAATTAAGAATTCTTCAAAGTCCTCGCACACATATACATATATACAGTTTGTGTGCAAAAATACAGGTATTATGTGTATGTCAAAACATGTTTGATTTTTACCACGTTTCTATTAACTTGCTTTTTGGTACAAATTTTAAATAATTTTTCTATATTAAATTGAACCATTTAAAACAAATAGATACTATATGATAATAATAATGGTGTTTATTGGTAGTGCAGTACATCTTTATACATTTTTTTTTCATTTCTCACTTGCTTTATATATGTGTATTGAGATACGTGTAGTTGTGCTTCCAACGAGCCATCGACCATGGTCCTTCAGCTCTGGTTATTCTATACTTTTTGTTTTACAATGTATTTCTTAATTGAAATTTTTTTTTCCAATAGGCCTATTGTCATACATTTTTACAAATTATGTTCTTCGAACTTTATATGGTCTTAAAATATATATGTACAAATAATACAGGTTTTTTTATATTATAGTTATTCTTCGTCAGATAGATTCTCAAGGTCTTCGATTCTACTAAACTCAGAAAACTTGTATATTTTCCTGGTATTTTGGGGTGATCTGAGACACATTTTATCCAGATCAAAACGTTATTTTTCGAAGAAGTATTGTGCAAGTTTAGCTATTCTTTTGAATATCGGATCTATTTGAATTTCGTCATATAATTTTATATTGCTTATACAAAACAATAGGTTTGTTTCATGTCTAATTTTTGTTATTTTCCTTATTGATGAGATTTCAGCTGTTTTTATTCTGTCAAAAGCAGACTTCGAGAAATTGTATAGAAGTGGATGTTCATAACCTATTAGGGGTCTACAGATACTTTTGTAAATTCTTGAGGCGTGTTTGAGTTCCATGTTTTGGTTTTTATACGTGATGTGTCGGAAGTGCCCTGCTCTTATGCTTATTTTTGTTTTGCAAATTTTTGTATATCTGTTAAGGAATAGATACTATTTTGTTAACAAAAAAACCATAACCGACGTTGACAGTAAATAAGCAAGGTCATAACATTTGGGAGTTTAAATAAAAGTACCCGCTTCAATATGCATACATACAGATAGAGTTATCCGTACGTGTCAGTGCGTGGCCCATGTTTGTTAATAAGAATAAAATGGCCCGAGTGGAATACTCTATACACACGTGGACCGAATATAACCAGAGCTGCATCGAGCTGATGTCAGCGAGAACGCTGATGAGAGAAGGAGAAACTGTGGTCGACCGCGAACTCGCTCAAGGCGAGCTCTGCCGTCGGTTTTCACGACACATGTACGAAAACGCACCGGACAGTGATGAATGGATAGACGAGCAGCCCGGGAGCACCATTATTTGCAAAAGAGCGTGTAGCTTTCTTCCTTTTCAATCTCGAGGTATTACATATTTATTCGGAGTTAGATACAACCAAGGAATAATATTCTACATTTTTCTTTCATTAACGAGACGCTTCAGTAACCGCATACAATTCGTCTCCATTATACTAATGTAAGAAAAAATACGTAAAACAACGACAGAAAAATACATAATCGTAAAATATACTAGCTGCAACCTGCCACGCATTGCTTTGGCGCAGTCTTTTTGAAGTTCAATGAAAATAGGAGAAGGCGCACTTTTTTAATATGTTCAATTTTACGACCCGTGGTTACAACCTATAGTGTTTTTACAAAATAAAATGAAATAAATGTTGCTTCAAAATTGAAAAAAAAAATTTTTTTTGATGGCAAAATCGAATAATGGCCGATTTGGCAGGGAATATGCGCCATATGACAACACTATCTTCATGACAATACTTTCTATTTATATAAATTAACTTCTCATACGTTTTTACATGATAATATAGAAAATACCATAAACACAAGTTCTATTACATAAGTATGTAATGTAATGAATACAACCTTTAAATATTTTTGAAGAATGTTATTTTATTTCTCAATAATTGAGTAAGGTTTGTGCTGAACTTCGTTTGAGTAATGAAATGAATAATAAACATTGTTATTTGTTCTTTTGATTATAAAAAAATAAGTTTTTAACAACAGACGAAGTTTGACGTAAACCGTTTTTTGTCGAGCAAAAAAAGTCTGGTCGTTTTCTGCTCGAAGTTAAAAAGCGCTCGAGTTGCTCGTGACCGTTTCGGTGTCAAAGAGAAGCCCCGATTTGCGGGCTAATGGAAACACACAGCGGCGCCCATGAGCAGAGGACACGCGCGCATTTGCAGCTCGATCGATATGCAACACGAGTTAATGCGATACAGACTGGGGGCGCGCTTTTCGCGCGTATACACGTACGTGAAAAGCTCGCGCACGAGCGCCTACCGGAAGCAAAAGCACGACGTTCACCGGCTTTATCAACGAGACGATGTGTATGCTTACAGGTGTGGAATTGCTGCATCCAGAGCGAATATATTACGGTGTAAAATGAGATAGCCATGCCCCGTAATGTATAACTATACCCGAAGAAACATAAGTCTATACAAGCTCGTTTTAACGCTTTCGCCAACATTCGGTTGACACTTTATTACCCTTCAAGAGAATAAATATGCAACTATACGGTTACCAGCGAATTTCAATGGCGCACTGATCATTTCACCTATTTTCAGGAAAAACAAAATATTTTTGAGAATTGAAAACTTTGAAAAGAACTCAAGGTAATGTTTTCTTTTAAACAAAACATATATTATAATTATAACTATAAAAGAACGCCAAAGCTATAAAAGTAAAGATATAGTCGTTATTGTTCTCATGAACAAGTTCTATTCGATGATTCTTCCTGAATAAAGCCTATCTTTATGCTCCTATTTCTGTTCGATATATTTTGCTTCATTGATTTTTTTCCATTTTGGTCGGAGCTTTTGATCATATTCTTTCACCCACTTTTGTCGTTCCAGCTCCACTGGCAAGTGTCCAAGTCGACCGAACGAAGCACTTTAATTTGTTAATGATACGTCTTCATTGGATATTTCCTGTTGGAGCATTCCGTGATTCGATTTAATTAGAATGACATGGAATAATCGTTACACGAATCCTCAGCGGATGGTGAACTGAATATATGCCATCAGGAACATGATGATCGACGGAACAATTGAAATTAGTGCACAATTCTACAAGTTTTTCGATTTATGCATTCCATATCAAGGCATAAAAATGAAAACTCCATCTCCTATAAAGGCGCTGTCGGAAACTGTCAATACTACGATAGATGGCCGTGCACTGTGTCTCGCACTGACTAGTCTACGCTGAACGATAGAAGTTTCTTTGTGTGACAACTTCGAATAACTAAACAAAATGGCACTGTACATTTAGATTGGAATATAAATACAGAATTTTTTTCAGTATATTAGCTACAAAAACAATTCTGGAAGAATAATTGAAGAATTGACAGATACAGGAGAAAAAACACTGAGAATGTAAAAGCCAAAAGATCACATCGAGTAAACTCATGGATAACGTTTTTTGTCCTCAGAATATTCTGATGCGCAAAGGAAAAGTACAAGATTCGAGAAATTTCCTTATCAGCGAGACGTGTCTCGTTTGTACGGCGAAATACATCAGCGTGAACACGTCGGGCATGTATTTCTCGCACGATGAATTGACAATTTATTTGCACGTGTTTCACCGGCTGTAATTGTCGTGTATGCGAGCGCAACATCGCTGGTATTTACATGTGGGAAACGCGACATAACGGAGACAACGACGGCGACGCGACCTTGCTTTCTAAATTCATCCATGATGTATTCGTAAAATCGAACACAGAAGTTTCATCGACAAATGTACGCGACGATTGTACTCAATTACCGAAAAATTGCATTGATGAGAAATTACATTCCAAGAGGGCATTTTTTAAATCCTTGAAACCTCGTCGTAGCTTCAAATGAAATATAAAAACATTTTATATATTGAACTACCTTTCGTTATAATCATATTCGATAAATACTATTGATTAGTCAATTATATGTATTTTCTTGTTCGTTGTAGGTCATACTTTATCTTTAACTGTTTATAGAAATATTAAATAACTATGAAGAGGAGAAAAGAGCGAGATAAAGACGCGAGCCGAGCGTACGCCGGGAATCGGGAGCAACTTTTCCCACGCTCGAACTCACAAAGTAGAGCCGGCTCGTTCGACTTTCTGTATTTCACGATATCTTTCGTTATCTTCGTGGAACAGCAATAAAATCTCGATCGATGTAGAAGAACGTTGAATCGTAAAGGATATAAAAAAGCGCGTAGCGACGAATTGACTTCACCGGTGAAACGAGAATGGAAAAGTGCGAAGAAAAGAAAGTGTGAAACGAAACTCAAAGATTTAAATTTTCTGCGTTGCGATTTCAAACCGTAATTTCAACCAAGGCGATTTATGAACTATAAAAATAAAAGCTCTCCCAGGTTTGTGTGTGTAGGTCTACAATTACAAACATAAAAAAATAAAAGAAAAAAACGTTGTGCATAATCAAGAGAATAAAACTAAATAATAGAGTAAGGAATACACATATAATAGAATGGAGAATTAACAATGGAATGAATCCAAAGTCAGTGATTACAGAAATTAAATAAGAGGAAAAAGATAAATGGTGTGGAATGTAAAACAAAAGTCGAGGTTGAAGTGAATGAATTCTATTCACTATTCTTATGTCCATGTGCCCGTAATCTCTTCTGTTTTATACAATTCCTCGATATCTGCGTGCTTAACTTTCCCTGTCGGAAGATCCCTAATCTCCTGCTCTTAGTCTATCCGCCAAGCTTCTCGTTCCCTCTTCGCTTGTTACCGCCGGTTTCTGTGCAGCACTCTCGTCTCTTTACACTGTCCCGTTAACCCGTCATTGTCGATCCCTTTTCACGAGACGGTCTACTTGTACGCTTTGAACGAAAGTTCGGAGGCAAGGGATGGAATGAGAAAAAAATGAGGAGGAAGAAGAGAGCGAGTGTGAGGCAGAAGAGAGGTCTATACACATAAATATTATACAAAGTGCAGAGACGAACGGTCGAGAGGAAGAGCGCACATGCGCCGTCCAGAAGCGGACGTTTTGCGCCGGCGTGCCACATGGCCGCCACCTTGGCAATGCGTTGACCCTAAAGTAGCACGCTCCTCGAGTGTGTAGATATTATGACGCTGCACGTACATAGCGTACGCCATTTATTACAACGACCAACGAGAGAGTACACAGCTCATACGAACGAGCAGACCGGTCCGTCGTTATCGTTCTCTTGTCATTTTCTGCTAATTCTGCACACTTTTTCCATCCCACCCCAAACATCTTAACCTCGAGATTAATTGATATTTGCGATGAAATATTATTACTTAAAATCATTATACTATTTCGATTAATAAGAACCATTCAAAAATGTGGCGATTTCCAATGAAATATTAGTTGGTTCAATTCAATATTTCGTTGGATCTATTAAATATGGACGAATCAATTAAATATTTCATTGGAAATAGCCATCTTTTTTTTCAGTGTACAATTCCAGATGAATTTTGAAGTGATATATTAAAAAATGCAAACACATGATGGTACGATTATACGATTTCAATTTTTCAACTTCCTGTGTAACCAGAAAATGAGAAAAAGATCAATTTCGAATATGGAAACAAGACGAGGAGTTATAATTCAAAGTGAAGAAAAGCATGGCCTTGTCGAAACACCTGTTTCCATATATATACTTGCCAACTTTTCTCCCCATTTTATCTTCACGAGCGAGCGATGTCCGCCTGTTTGAAGATCACGATAAGATTGAAAAAAGCGTGTGCGGCAAGTACGATATCGCATAAACGAGCCAGCAAACCCGGGCGAAAGGTAAATTCTTTTTTTCGCGACAAGCATGTGAAACTCGAGACAGCTGTTTTTTCAACATGGTTCAAACATTTATGTTTTACTTCATAGCTTAATCGGTTCTCGAGAAACTATTTTTTCAAAATTATGAAAAATGTGTAATCCTTTACAAAGTATTTTGGAAAATCACTACTATCGAAACTATTGCTAAAGGAACTAATGCAACTAAGGGGGGAAGTTGTTGATGTTAACCTTCGTACTCCCTGTTTGAGTCAAAAACAAAAGACTATGAGTCTCAATGTTTTTGACTGAAATCTCTGCAACCGATGTCAATGCTAACATTACTGGCAGTGTCCTAGAACTGGATGCCATCGATCTAGATCGGCACAGAGATAGCTTGGATTTCTTCCCTATGAACCTATACATTTTTTTGGTTCTAGTTCCAGTTGCTTTCACTAGTTCTTAACCCTTTCGAACCGTATGTTGCTTCTACGCAACACGCACTCCGAGGCCCCATGAAACTATATCTATCAGTAAAGTCGGAGCTCGAATTGGCTAGTTGCCTTAAAGAAGGTTGGATGGCAGCATAGATACTCCTAGATCCATCCCAAACCCATAGGTCAACTGTTTTAATCCATCGAAATGTCAATATGGCGACAGCATCTCACGTTGAGTTGACGTTTTAAGAAAACGTGCTTTAGTTATCACAAGAAAGTTAGTACAAATGTGTTTTTCATATTCTAAACGTTATATCCTTCCAAATGAAAGTAATTCCTTCCTTGACCGTAATTGTTTTTCCATATGGCACAAAGTAGCACAAAGTGAGCACAACTCATTGTCAGCATAACTTTTATTTTTTTCGGTTTTAAAAAAAGGCTAGGTTAATCTATATCTACATCTTTTTTCCCATAGACAGGCTAGAAATATAAACGTTCTACGCAAGTCTGTTGAAAAATGGATTACGCAAACTGTACTGTACTTAAAAAAAGAATGATGAATCTAAAAATGAATTCCATTTAAGAAGCCAAAACCTAATTTCGCGTATACAAATTATTCATGCATTGGTGAGATTCTCATGGGGAAATCTGCTGAAAGTCATGATAAACGACAAGCGCAGACCATGGAAGTTCATGATTTTGCTCTTTTCACACTTTTCATACGGGTCGTTAACTCTTCTAATAAAATATATGAAATATATCGGTTAGCAAAACTCAATTCACGATTCAATGAGCGAATTTTTTTATAAAGGAATATTACGTGAACACATTCCAGACATTTTCCTAATTCGTTAATAAATTCGAACGAACATGAATCAATTATTTTTCTCAATTTATGTCAACGTCATTTAAATTTATCTTCCAATATAATAAAAGTTTTTCTGAGAAGACAGACTATAAGAAAATTCAACTTAGGAATACGACGTAGATACCTCATTTTTTTCTCTCTTCACGAAATTGCGAGTTGCACTTTTGTTCTTTGGACATCGAAACCTTGGAGAAGTCGCCGAGCATGGATGATTAATCGTTTCGAGGTAAGCGCGTCGAATTTACGATCGTATCGTCAAAATTTTT
This sequence comes from Cremastinae sp. B BG-2022a, assembly GCA_030522605.1. Taxonomy (NCBI): domain Eukaryota; kingdom Metazoa; phylum Arthropoda; class Insecta; order Hymenoptera; family Ichneumonidae; species Cremastinae sp. B BG-2022a. The sequence goes on along the minus strand of JAPYYX010001094.1, from coordinate 44,509 downwards.
AGATTTCAACGGAGATTTCACGTTTAACAAAAATCTTAATAAAAAGTTTTTGCAAAAATGATTAATGTATAACTATTTAGTTGAATAACATAATACAATTCATTTGTGTTCCGCTCGATATATTGGAATAAGATGTCCGTAATTTCAATATACCCATTATGGTAACTGGACTAGGTACATTTCAATAAGAACATGCTGAAAATTCTTTTATATGCATCGTACAGATAACTTTTAATTGCCAAGCGCATCAAAGGCGAGCCAGATGACCGCTCGTTGACACATATTGAGAAAAGCTGACTTTTTGTTAAGTTTCAAACAGATAATTTTTCTATTTTGTTACTCTATTTCTTACCTCGTTCTCCATTTCTCTACAGCAATTATCTAACGAGAGATTCCGCCGATTCGAAAAACCGCAGTTTAAATTCTAATACTATACATATCCGCTATTATTATTTCTCGGTCGGTGGTCCAGCGGCTGTGTGTCTCGATCCCGCAGATTGCGGCGAATTTTCATATGCATGCAATTTGCGTACATCGGCCCTCATTTTCTCGCTTGCACACTCTTGCGGGTCTCGAGTTCACGTGCGGATGCGTTGGAATGTGTTGAAATTCAAGTGCCTGCAGAACGTATCCGCGATTCTTGACCGGGTCACGTTTACCGAGACTTATATAAACTCGTCTCTCTCTCTCTCGTTCTCTTTTTCTCTCTTGCTACCTCTCGACACGATATATCAAGTGGGTCACTCTCGTGATTCGATCGATCCTGACACATCCTGCCAATCTCTGCACGAGATTCGTTATTCTCTCCACGTGAGAGATAGTTTTTTATCACGCTTTTAATCGTTTGATAAATCGACTCACGTATCTCCGTTCGCGTTTTTCAATGCATGGAAACGATTTTTTTTAATTAGAAAAGGAACTTTGCAGAGAATTTTCACTCGAAAAATAAAAGCTTTTCACGATTTCTTAATATGACTGTGATATTTCGTTTTGCATCGCCTATTTTTTTAAAATAACCTTCACTTCTTCCACCGATTTCCACACGTTTTCTTCCAATTTCCAATTTTGAAATTTGCTTCACGTGCGAGCTAGTTATAACCACGCTTACAATTCGTTCGATGAATCGATGCACGTATTCTCGTTGAGTTTTTTAAATGAAAACGATTTCTTCAATTAGAAACGAAACTGTACTTAAAATTTTTACTTCAATAAAACTTCTCACATTTTTTACAATTGGAACAATTTATTTTTGATTTATTTAATTGTTTTTTATTATATTTTTTAAAGAGTTTGAAGTGAAAATGCTGTGGTGCTTAATTTGTCCATAAAACGTGAGAAGCAAATTCGATTGATTTCTTCTCACTAAGGGAACTTAATCTGGTTGCATACGTAGTTAGTTCAGTACTCAAAAATTCGAGCAGTTCGAAAATGAGAAAAATGACGTGCGGTCACTTTGGTGTATTTTATGGTCGGCGTGTATGTATTTTTGCTCAATGCCCGCACGTCCGAGCGGCTGTTTATCGGAGTGCCGGGGAACTATACACGTGATAAAAGTACCACCGGGCTCTCGAGCACCGTTTTTATTCATTTATTTCGTATATACGACCCTCCCATATCGACTGCTAAATATTTCATTACGGCCCGATGACAAATTCTCACCTATTTTTTCGCCACGAATATCCTCCTGAAATTATTCGTTAAAATTCCTACCGCATTGTGTACGAAATAACTTTTTTCATTTAATATAATGTTTTTTCTATCTCTTTGGGAGGAAAAACATTGTTAGAATGAAAAATTGTATACAGGATCGCGAAGAGTTCTCTCGAGTCTTGCAAGGTCCCGGAAGGTCTCGAAGCCTCATTGTCGCTTTTGTGTGAGAACCAGGTTTTACTTCAGCTCCTGAGAAAAGCTGCACAATATATTGTGAGAACGAAAGATCACACGCTCTTTCCAGCGTCACTTTTTTTATTAGCAGGAACGCGTGTGTTGCAATTTTTACAAGAAAAAGAATAAAATACACGTTGTAGAGCGACGATGTTAGATCCAACGAATTCCATTCGTACCAACGGTCTCTTCATGCGTTGTTTCAAAAATTATACTTTTCGCTCGTTCCAATTACTCGACTATAATTATGTAACGGTTTCTTTAAAAAAATTCGAAATCAATTTCTTTTCGGTCTGACAAACAAATTTTTATTTCAAGAAAATTATGTGTATTAAATCTTTCTCGTTACATATATATATATATGTAACCGCTTTCTGTGATTTAATGAATATTCACGATTACCTGGAGATTTAGAGAGAGACGGGGTCGATCGTCTTGTCAGTTCGGCCGCTGCGAGAGGAGAGAGATTCTTACCTCACAGGTATTCTTATCGCACCTCTGGACACCCCTACTCTACTATTCGGTGTGTCCCCCTCTCCATTTCTCCTTCGCTTTACATTTCTCATTATATTATACATAGTCGTCGATTCCTTAATATTACACTCGTATAAAAATGGAGTACATCTTTCAATTAGTTTTTTAAAGAATTAAAAAAAAGCTTCGCGTTTAAAAATGCACTCCAGTTACAAAAATTGTTGTGTCTTCCCAATTTAATTGAGATTTATTTTTAAAAAAACTATTGCTATTTTCCAGGCACATTAGATATTGTTTCGTAAATTATAATAAAAGACACGAGTGCGAGAGACATATTTGCAACTGATGCTGTCAGGGCAAAAAAGATGCGTGTAAGAGGAAAAGAAGTTGAAGTTTCAGCAAAGATTGGAGAAAAGTCGTGAGGGTCGAGGGGAAGTAAAAAAGAGCAACGATCTCAACTTCGTCGGATCTCCCTCTTCGTACATTTTACATAATATCACTAGAAATAAATATATATCTCTGTGTTTACCGTGATACATATTCCTGCCATAAATCCCTTCTTCCCTTCATCTTTTCTCTTATATCTCCTCACCTAAAATAAAAAACTTTACTTTTCAGTTTCACCATGTGGAATCAATATTCCTGTATAAATCAACGTCCAATTTCCGGCCGAGATTTTTTTCGGCACTCTATCAGAAAATCCATTCTTGGTATATTATACCGTAACACAATAGCAAAATAATAAAAATGAATTTTTTTTAGGAAAAATATTTTTTATCGAAAACACACAAAGTATTAAAGTAAGAAAAAATTCATAATATTAAATTTGTAATGACATATTTAACTCATTTGCTAATAAATAGTGAGTTTTATATCCATACTGGAATTTTTATATGCATATTTTCTTTATAATCATCATTGTGAACAATTTTATTGCTTTTGAAAAGCCGATTTTCAAACTTTATTTCGAGAAATGTCAAAAACGTGTTCGATGTTAGCTCTACTCGAACATAAACAAAAAAAATATTCATACGTTTCACGTTTAAAACTATTTTCAGTATTTTGAAGCTGTCTGAAATGTTGTCGCGTTACTCGAAAACACGTGTTCCTGAATAATATATATTTTTCTCTAAAATGAATAAACAATGTTCCTTAACAAAACAAGTTCAGTCAAATAAAGATTCCTTCAATATAATAGAATTTTTATATTTTCCGAGCTATGTCCAGTCTGTCCGATATATAAATAATTAATAAAATACTGACTAGTGTTAAATTATTGGGATGTGTTCAATGATATTGGGACGTTTACCTTATATATATTTACATTTGCTTCATTACACATTTTCTTTTGTATACTCAGTTAAGTCAACATATGTCAATTGTGAAGTGTCTTACCAGTTGCTATAATTTTTTCACACTTTTCATTGGTCGTTACTTCACGTTAATTCTCACGAAAAATATAATTCTCATGCCAGCATGCTGAATTCATCATACAGATAGTAAATGATAAGGAACTTCGCGAGTGTATAGTTCGCCGTATCTTCTATGTAAAAAACGATTAGAGAATATTACTATTTTGTACTCCGAACTTACGTCAATCATTGAAATTTGTTAGGTCAAAGATGGGAAATTTGTAAAAATATTCACTTTCTCGCGTTTTTCATGGACCAGATAGATTCATACTCGTTCTACTATTTTTGCGCTCTGTGGAAAGTTTACAATCGATATAAAATAAAAAAAGGCAGGTCCCAACAATTTTAAATGTCATTATAGGATTCGCGGATACGCTCAGCCGTATACTCTCAGCGGGCTTGAACCGCCAAGTGTGCGTTCGAAATCAAACTACAGCTGAGCATAACCGAGCGGGTCGGAACAAAATTGTGGCATCACGCTGCGGAGCACGCAATTTTGCAGCGTTCAAACTTTGTTGGAACTTCAAATCTCGTTTTCTTCATAAATAATTAACGTAAACCGATTATATGTTATCATTTTAATTCGCTCTACGAGACGAGCCAAAAACTGATAATTTTAAAATATTTTTTCATCCAACTTCCCGATTACATTTGGTAAATGCAGAAAATGTCATACATATTCGAGGCTATACATATGTAACGACTCGAGCTGGCCATTTTTAACTGGGATCCATTAAAAGTCATAATTCCTGGTTAACGCTTATTAAACTCCGAATGCGAGAAGGACACTGGGAGAGAAAGAAAAATGTTTAATTCAACGAGGCAGCGTACCATCCTCCTGGCCTCGAGGTCACGAGGTCCTTCTCTGGCTCCTATATATTTGGTGTACACTTTTTTTCCTCTTGCATAAAGCATCGCTTGCAATAAAAACGTTTTCAATTAGAGAACGTACAAATTAAATCACGGATGACAGTGAGCGAGTGTTTTTTTCCGAGTGCAATTTTTCCTCTGCTCTTTAATCCGTTTGGAATAAAAATCCAAAAAACGAGATTACAAATTCCGTAGAAAATTTCATTTGGAGCAAAAAATGTACAAATTAGCCCATACACAAGCAAAATTTAACACTCGCTGAAAAAAATTTCGACGTAAAAATGCTTTTGAATCTTTATCGAATACTTTTGTGTCACAAAAAAGAGAATGAAAAATAAAAAGTAAAGATTTGTTTGCGTACGAGAGCGTCGAAAAATCTTACGTATGCGAACGCGTTTCCGACCTCGAGCGTTTAATGAGTCGCGCGTATGCAATGCGCAGTTGTTCTTGAAACGCGAGAGCACAAGCGGGCACGCGAGCTATTAATAGAAAACAGAGAGAGAGAGAAATTGCCGAGACGTATCTGAGCAGGCTCGCTCGTCTTTTCGTATCGAACTCGCGTGCTCTCGAGCGAGCAAAATCGAGCTCCGAGCCAGAAAAAAAATTTTGCGAGCGATATTGTGTGACAGCTAACAAGACGAAACTCATAAATCCGAGAAAATAAAGTCCATGTTCCCTGTATAGAGTCTTCGAACGAATTAATCACGTTTTGGTGAAAAAGAAGGAGAATAAAAATGGGGAGAGCAGCAAGGACGTCAGCGCCAGAATTTTTTCCCCGATCGGCTAGTAGAGAAATCTTCTTTTTTACTGAATCCAAGAAAAAAATGACGAGAGAGAGCGAAAAATTGAGGTTAACGTACTGTGAGCTCGGATGGAATCATTTTCATTCGCAGCATCGAATACAAAGTGCACACATCGGTGGAAGTTGAAAAAAGATTCTGTGCGAAAAAATGCAAAGTTTTTTCGCATCTTGAGGATGCATTTTTCATTTGTCTCCCCGAGGAGCAAGGAATCGGTGAAAAATTGCGAGGAAACCAAAAAACGAGGAGTCGAAGAGTCTCGGAACCTATTTTCTCTCAACGTAAACATTGCAACTCGAAATAAATTCGAGTATTCCTGGCAATTGAGCGAGAAAAGAGAGAAGAGTCAGAAAGAGAGAAAGAGAGAGCAAAAGAGAGAGAAAGAAAAGCATCTCAGCATCCTCGCGAATAGAACCACTGGACGAATCTATTTATAAAACGCGAGAGAACTCCCGAGCACAATAACACACTCGAGGAAAAGAGACGAAGAGACTCGAGTGTTTAACACGAGATAGAAACAAGAGAAACGAGAGTCGAAGAGAAAGAAAGAAGAAGATACAAAAGATCGAAATCGAAGCAAATATTTTTTGCATGAAAGAATAAGAGCTGATGAGTGGATTGATTTATTTGTCACGTTGAACAATTTTTTGTAGATTATTATTAAAGTGTACGATTTGTGTACAATAGAGACGGAAATGTTGCTCGACGCAAATATACTGACACGTGTGTATACGGGGCTGAGAGGTGGAGCTCAACTAAATCGATATTTACCATCGCCGTGGCATCGGCACGAACTCGTGCTCGTTGGACTCTGCCCTTTATTTCCTTTTTCGGTACCTTTTTTTCTCTCCCAGTTGCTCTCTAGCTCTTTTACTTTTTTATCTTTTTCTTATCACTATATTATACTAATATACTGTATACTGATCAATACACAGGAAAACTTCTAAATAATTAAAATTTATATACCTAATAAATTTATCCATAAATTATAATTGTCGATAATTATAATTTAACATTTATTTCAGAGTTAAACATTTTTTAAAACTTCAAAGATCTTTACATTGTTAAATTTTAAAACAAAGTGTAACTTGATTTTAACCCATAACACAAATTCAAACTTATATGCCTAATAAATTTATGCATAAATTATAATTATCGATAATTATAATTTTTTATTTATTTCAAAGTTAAACATTTTTTAAAACTTCAAAAATCTTCACATTGTTATATTTTAAAAGAAAGTATAACTTGATTTTAACTCATAACACAAACTCAAGCAAACCCGAAGACCAGATACTAGATGTTAAAATATTTTTGTAGGCTTTGCTCTCATATTTTTGGAGTTCAAGGACATCGAAACAACATTGAACAAGCGAAAATCTTTTATTTTGAAAATTTTGCATTTCGCTTTGTGGAGTTTGAGGACCGTTGTTTCCGGGTCGAAATCCCTTCAGGTGAGGTTTCAAAGAAAATGTGAAACGGATTCTTAAAACGCAATTCGTACAGCAAAACAAAAATGATATTAAACCGCGAGAATGACGAAGCGCCGTAGGCGTACGGCAACGAAAAACTTTAGCACAATAAAAGCGGCGTATTTTTGCGAGTGTATGCGTTTCCGTGTGCTCGGGCCTGTTTGCGGACTTGAATATACTCACGTGTATATAAAGAAATACGAATTACTGGGCAAAGGAGAAAGAAAGAGAGAAAAGGAGGAAAATTTATAGCGTCGTCAGGAGAAATATGTTCTGTAAGAACAATACGCGCTTTGAGCCACGAAAGACGAAAAAGAGATGAAAAGAGAAGGAGAAGAAAAAGATAGAGACAAATATATACATACAATACGTCAGCTCGAAGAAAGAGCCAACGATTCACCGAGACGGAAAGTCGCCCAAGCGAAAAGCGGAAACGTTCTCGGTGTGCGGAAAGCGAATTCGTTTAATCAACTTATCAGAGCGATATCACCCTTGGATCGACGCTGTATCATTTGGGAAAAAAATGAAGAATTACCCTCCGTTGACGACGAGAATTTTATCGCTCGGAATTTTATCGATTATTTGAATTCCGCAGAACGAGAATCGCAAGAGAATCAGGAAAAAAAATATGTCGGATACGATTAAAGAGCGAGCTCTCTTTTATTTCGGTTTTTCTCATCGCGCGACGTGCGAGCTTGATAGAATATTCGTGTGCGTCACGAAACGACTGTGAAAGAGGAAAACTACGACGGAGCGCCGAGGGGAGACGACAAAAAGAGATTCACCCGACGAGAGTCGAGAGATGAAGAAACAAAAAAGAAGAGGAATAGAATAAGAAAAAAAAAGGAAGGGTATAAAAGTGAGTCGCGGCTCTGTGACAAGAGCGTCGACTACGATGTCGGCAAAACCGCGAGATAGGGAGAAAAAAGCAAGTTAAAAAAAAGAAAGAGAAATAAAAAAAGTACAAAATAAAGAAAGAGAGAGGTTATCGAGCCGACCAACGAACTCGTTTCCAGCGAACTCCAACTTTAAACTCTCTTTTTCTCTTCCCCATTCTCTCTATACCACTCGTTTTCTCTTGCTCTCTGGGATTCGCACCGATGCGTCTCTCGCGAAACGCGAGCACGAAAACTCGCCACAGCGAATAAGAATCGTCGGTGAACACCGGTAAGATTTTTTTTCGCCGACTTGTGCTACCGCGCACGTTCACCCCCGAAATCCGGCCACGCGGAAACGCTTGTACCTTTCTCAATCTACCCCGATAAATTTGTTCTCGCGACACCCACGTTTTCACTTTTTCCATGTGGACAAAAATAAATAATGAAAAATGATGAATGTTGGTTGAGTCATTTCGCATAAAAAGATATATTCAAATAACTTTTTGCGCAGTGATGGAACAAAAAGGAGTTCGAAAAAATGAGAAATGAAGAATTCGAAGACGAGGATTTGAACGACGTTTCGAGCTGGAGCGTGGGAGAGAAATGTTTGAAAAGACATTCGTACATGCTTATCCCGCCGTGGTTTTAATGAATGAAAGAGCGGCGAAGCGTTGCATGAGACCGATGGAAAATGCGACTGCGTGCGCGATATGGGGATCGCACACAGACACAAGCGGATTCTATCAAGCGAGCAGGCTTTAGCTCACCCAAATGTACGCGAATTTGCGCGAGGCCGGAGGAAAAGCTAGAAGCACGCGACGGAAATATACGCGCTTATCCATCATAATACATCACCCACAGTCAAATCGCGTACAAAAGAAATGGGGTAGCTCGTTCGTATCAGAAAAAGAAGGAGGGAGAATAAATGGGAACGCGAGAAGAGAGAAATATCTTGTTTTTACTGAATTCAGACGTACATCCATTTGACCAAATTTCATTTAGATGTTGAAGAATAAACTTTTTTGTCATTTCTTTGAAATGCCTCTAATAGACATAATGTTTATTAAAGCATTTCCTAAAAATGGTACGAGATTTTTTTTCATGGTTTATTGACTTCTTTGTAATCTAATTATAAGTAATGATTTCATGTTTGGGGAAAGCTTTATTAGTAAGTTATTTCCAACTGTACGCCCACTCTGGGCTTTTCCAGATACCAATTCCATATCCCATATTATTTCGGATTCCTTTCCTTCCAATTATTCCTTTTGTTCCCAATTTCCCCCCATTGCGTCTGCAGCCGACTTACGCATTACCTGCAGTGCGTTTGCACATGTTTGTACATGGGCGGAAAAAACTGCTGGAAACCCGTGCCAGTATAATCGGTGATGTTTTTTCTGGGTTTTCGAATTGTTAAACCTCAAAAAACTCAGAAAAAACCACCTTCCACTCAGCATTGACCTGTCAGTCGACCCTATCCGGTGATGTGCCGTCATACATTGGAGATTTGTTCTCATCTCCGCCGCCTTCAAAACCTACCACTTGTTCTGCTGCTTTGGTATTTCACATATTAACATGCCGCACTTCCACCTCCAAAAGTAATCTGCCGTTGCTGTCGTATACTACTGACACTAGTTGCCTTCTGAAATCACATCCATAACTACTCTTCTGTTCTTCAAAAAATGTTTGTTTACCTATTTATTACACGTTTCAAACTCAATCGGTTGAATTCCGCACTAACCAGGATTGCAATTAGTAATGTTGAAATATTTAATTGATTCGTCCATATTTAATAGATCCAATGAAATATTGAATTGAACCAACGAATATTTCATTGGAAATCGCCACATTTTTTTCAGTGTTGGATTGACTGATTTCGACTGATTTGCTGCACTTCCCTATAGGATATTCCTTTCGCGTTGCACTTTTACATTCTATGTGCGTATTGAGAGTTTTTATATCAGGGATTTGTTACGTAGTTTTAAGCATTACTGTATTATCATTATGATTTTGTTATTCTTTTGCCGATGTAATTATTCCACGGCATAATAAACAGCCATTCATTCGATGCGAGCTAAGCGGTCATCCATCCAAGTACTGGTGGTGCCCAACGGCAGTACGATACGCGACAGTATATAACAACTATAAGAATTGACTGTACAACTGTACATATACGAAATAACATGAGGCGGTGGTGGTCTCGTAGCAAGCGACAAGTTCCAACGAGTTCAGTGCCATTAATCGTCGCCAATACTTCGATTCATGACCACTAATTTCATCTCTACTGGAAGGTAAATGTTGAATGAGCGGTATTTTCTTCTGGATTTCTCAAGGTTCAAAAACATCAGGGAACCCGAAAAGGTAAGACCGATTGTATCAGCCCGGATTTTCCGCAGTTTTTCCGTGTCCATGTGCAAATGAGATACAGGTTAAATAGTAAGTCAACTGCGGATACTATCTAGTGAGAAAAAATTGAAATTGAGGAGGTTGGAGAATGTCGAATTGGGTGGGGAGTTAGGCTGCAAAAATATGGCGGGGTAAACTTGGTATTGTTATTTTAATTGGAAGGCACGCAAACAAAGAGATGGTAATAACGGTCAGAAACCTCATCAGACAAGTAACCGGAAATTCAATATGAAATTTCAGACCTGGAACATATTAAAGTACTTCAAATGCAATCGAATAGCAAGTTAATGAGCACGATTCGAATGATTCTTTCCAAGAAGTGATATTATAATTTGGATTGTTCATATGAACAATAGTGCGATGAGCTTCATGAACGCTATAAAACTTACACAGAACGTGACTTATGTACACAACTGCTGAAAGAAAAAGATAACGTCAGACCTCTCTGTGCTGTGTCCCTCGCCTTCATCTCAAACACCAAACTCGCAAACTGAAATCGTCTACTTTCCGCCCTAGGCGCATGAATTCCGATTTCTTTTTTTATCTCCGAAACACTATCTATGGAACATGCGATGAGATTTCAACTAAAATGATAAAATGAAACCGATACCATTGATATTATACCGTTTATTCCTTCAGTGTAATTCAATTTAATTACATCCAATCAAATATAAGGAAAAGATAAGCAGCACAAAAGAAAAATCATTTCCTTAATGTTATTTAAAAAATTACTTACATTAATTGGAATCATTTGCTGAACTGTACGGTTTTCGTATATATGCATACGGTCGCATGTACAAACTCTGATATACAATATTCGTCTAGAATTAAAATTAACGTAAGCAAGCGCGTAAGCATAAATCTAAATAGTTATTATGACTACGAGTGCGTCTACATAGACGGCACACAGCATTTGTGTATTTAAAGGTAAAGAAAACTTTGGTCACGCGATTTACGGAGTTTGTGGGGTGATCCTCGCGTTGAAGGTAAAACCAGCACAAAATTTCCGGCACACGGCATTATAAAACTTCGCCTCTCTGCTTTTCCTCTATTCTCGGTTTAACTTCCTTTTTCACTCTCCTGGCGACTGCGGAGATTCGAGCATGCGGTTTGGTTGTGGCAAGGTCGGGCCGCTGTGAAAACGAATGCAGAAAGAGCGCGAGAAAATTCGAGAGGAAAACCTTCCAGCTCTGAGCGATCCACTTGAACCACGGCATTCCGGAATTGCTAACATATTTTATACGATTTGCACAAAACGGTCCTGAATCTTGTACCTTTTCTTTATAGAAATCTGATACGCGTTCTTAATTTTGCGAAAATAATCAAGTTTTTACATCCTTTTTCTTCTAAAATTGAAAATAAGTAAAATTAGAATACTTTTATAGAGAAGTCTACTTCAAAACGCAACGAATCGTGCTCCATTTATGATTATAAGTATGAAATGTTAATAATTTAGTATTAATTGTTATTATCCAATAGTGGTTGACACGCGGCAGATGATGAAACTCAAATGGTACCTCAAGTATGAGTGACCATGGGTGGGTGACCACTTAGCACTCGTTTGCTGAAGGCACAACGCTGAGTGTGATTTTTTCTGGGTTTTTCAAAGTTCCATAACTTCGAAAAATGTCCGACTACACCGGATTTTCTGCAGTTTTTGTGTGTCCATATGCAAGGGTGACACAGAGTTAATGTGTAGATCGGCTAAGGATGCAATGCGGGAAAAATGAAAAAAATTGTTAACAAAAGGAAATGGAGACAAAACGCACTCTTGGTATATAAACTATCATGTGGACCTTGGAGACGAGGGCGAAATAATGCATTGCGCGATGTTATAATTCGCCCTTGCTCGTCTCCGCGGTGCACAATATACTATTGTTATATCTTTAAAAAATTGTTTTTAGAGATCTCTTCTTTAATTTTTCCATTTGTAATTTTCAAAAATTACATATTAACTCTATTAAAAAGTATACGTTGAATTGTAACGATTAATACAAATATGGTACAAATAACAGATTCGATATACTCGCCGGATGGTATTGGATACCAAAATAAACGAACAGTACGAGGAGTATCAATGAAATGTGCGATTAAAAGTTTGTTTCTTCCGACAGGTCTACATCCCTGTGGTATACATTTGATTAAAAATCGTGATTAAATTTAAAAATCGGATTTGCAGTATCTTTGATGTTTTTTTCTAAAACAAAATGGTGAAAATTGGGACAGTAAAAAATCAACGAGCCCGTCAAAGCAATCGAAAATTGCAACAATCAAAAAATGTTTCGAACAGCACGGTTATTTAATTTAATTTTTGCAATGCCGGTAGAGATAGAAGGCGCTGGGGGAACTATCGCGATATTCGAAATCTCGTTCGGTCGATATCGTCTCTCTCGCTTTTTATCTGGCCGTCTACCCGGCCGAAGTATAAATGGAGCCAATGTATATTTACAGCGGAGCATGGACGAGTGTGCGCGATACAAACTCGAAGCGAGGAAAGGGGACGGGGGATCTATAGGTATGCGATGAAACGTGTTTACTCGACTCTATGGCGCGCACGGTTCTGTTCTCTCGTGCTCATCGCCTCAGGTTATCTCTCGGCTGTGCACTCTTCAAAAAAGGCCAAGAACGAGGAGAGAACCACGGAGGAATTCTTCTCTTTTGTTCACAGTCTCACTCTTCTCTACACTTATTCTTACTCATTCTACTTGCTCCTTTTTCTCGATTCCCCGATTTGTTCTTCCGCTTTTTTTGTTATGAATGCAGCACTGGACAAATGTCATAGAGAATCTCTTCCGATTGCAATAGGAATGTAAATACATGTCAAAGAATCTTACAAACTTCAGTTTTTACGCCAGAGACGACTTTGGATAGAACTACAGAACATTATTTGCACACTCTTCAATATCATATAAGAACTTGTATACATTTTTAGAACACTTGACCTCTTGGAAATAGGGATATGTATATTTGTTGTTGAAAAATCTTTTTCAAATTTCGCACAAACTGTACATATGTGTTGATAATGGAAGATCACAAAAATATTAGAGAAAATAATAAGGTATAAGGTACATCGGAATAAACACTTCAATATTTTTAAAATTAGGGCATTCGTTCATCAGATCCACACAAGCGCGCAGCCTCGAAGTGTAACTTTTTCTGGAACACGTTCAAATGGAAATTTCCTGCACACTCACGGACAAGTATATGGATGGAGGAATTCGAAAAATGAAAGTTGATGAAAAAGTTCTCAGACTTTTAATTCCGATTTGAGATTATTTTTTCTAATACTTTCATCTCGATGCACGAAAATATCAAGATTAAATTTTAATTCAGATTTAGAAAAAAATTTAATCTGTAGAATATTTCATGCTTGGCCCGTTGCTTGAAAAAATTGCAAGACCTCAAAATAAACCAAATACTGATGACTTTCTTTTATTTCGGTATACAACGTTATTGGAGCGTCCCGAGCGACGCTACGCCATAAAATAATAAAAAAGGGACTCAGAGTCGCAAAAAATGGGGACTTCCCTTAAACCTTTAACTGCAGGTTTTCCCCAATACAATTTATTTTCTCCGTTTTCTCTCTAATTGTGTCGTACATCGAACCTATGTCAAGACTTAATATTTACAAAATGGGAAGACCCATCAAATTTTCTTGAATATCAATCGTAATAACTCAAATAGTTTCAAAATAGTTTGATTTTTTTTAAATACTTACCAGCAAAGCGACAACTTATTCAGTTTTCAAAATATGTTGTACAGTTTTCATAGTTTTCCTTATCGCAAATATACGTTTTTAACCTCTATAAGAAATATTCCGCATGATTTATTATATATTAGTTTACCTTGTAAAAAATCTTCACGAGACAAAAGGAGAATGATCCTAAGATCATGTCAAAATCTCCAAAATAATTTTAAAATGGTAGGATTTAAGGAATCGACCAAAAAAGCATAAATTGTAGCTCTTCAGTAAACTTAGGACCCCACGTTTACAGAGGAATATCTTTTTCAGTGAAAAATGTTGAAGTTTTTTGCCGGTAGTGTATTTCCGGAGTTACAACGCGGAGTCATTGGTTATCGCGGTTTCTCTCCTCTCTGCGCGATGCTTGAACGCGGCGGGCATTGTTCGCGTTTCACGCTCCTACGGGATTAATCATTATTGTCCGGAATCTCGTGGCTTCTGGTCTCCCATAGCTCTCCCTCGTCCCTCCGTCCGCGAAATATAGTCGCACGAATTTCTCGCTAATCGACCTATCTATTCGACAACGACGTGGCTCACCGACAAGATCGTTTTACGACCGAATTTCAACCGACCGTATATTTATGGCATCGAGTCAGCTTTTTTCCTCTCATTCCCTGCTTTGTTCTCAGGTATTTCTTTTTTTTGCGCATACCCTAACTATATTTATAACGGAACAATCGACGTTAAATCAACTTAAATCGAAACGGACAGAATGAAAAACGGAAAAAGAATTTATTAGCCTCTATGTAATAAATTCCTTCTGCCAAAATGTAAATAATAAATCGAGAATAATTATTTCTCATCGTATCGTGCACGATGAGAATTTGAAAAATATGAAAAACCGAATGAAATATATTTTGACGTACAATTTAAATAAATGACATAACACTGAATATCGTTTTTTTATGATGTACCGGTTAAAAAAAGCGACGTGTTAACTGTATAAAAAAATCGGCCAGAGCCTTGAACTTTTGAATTTATCACGGAGGATAGAGGCTCGGAATAACGTATCAGCGTAATATTGCAACGTCCCGAGTGGGGGTCTCGCGGCAAAGCGTGCCGGAGCGCGTCGCGGCGATAAAGTCAGCGCTTGTTCGTGTATATTCGCTGATGTTGCATCACCGTAAACTTCGTATCGTCCTTGAATCGCATTGCCGTATCGCAACTGTCCGAGCAAGTCGAGATGTGCCGTGTATACACACGCCTGCACGGGCATTATGCACGAAACATCGCTGAGATTGTCGTTTGCGGAGCAGACGACCAATGACAGGAAATTGTTACACCAGAGTCTCTCGTCTCTCTCGCTCTCTCTATCTATCTCTCTCATTCACTTTTTTCTCTCTTTGTTTCTTTTTTTCCGTCTCTTTAAGAGATTGCCAGAAGAGACCTTGACTATCCTCTCGCAGCTTCCAGAGGATCGTCAACGATGACGTCGCTGTGTGAGGTCGTCAAGACATTCACCGTGTAATCTACCAATTGAAAAAAATTCTCTTAACGCTAACCTCAATTGTTTTTTAGCAACGAAAAACCTGAATTTATTTTTATTTGGAAAAAAAAGGACGAGATCCGGCTACAGAATGGGAAAAAACTATTAACAAGAGATGAAATCATTTTCATTCGAAAAAATGGCTCAAAAAGTGATATGCTGAAAATTTTACTAAATCGTTATTTAGGTAATACAAAGTATATAAGGCGATGTTTAACCCATACGAGTGCGAGAGAGACCAATGCAAAACAGATTTACGGTTTTCTCAGAAATTTTTGATATTTTAGAAAAATCAAGAGAATCACATTACTCTTCGATGGAAAGAGAACAGCGTGGTTCTTTTTTTTCCTTCAAGAAATGTTTTTTTTTTCGGAGAAAAATGTGTAGCGAAATTTTTACCGATCGGACCACTTAAACATCACCATAAGATGAGAACATGATAGAAGATTATCCAAAAATGTGTAAAGAGAGGGAAAAGCGCATAATTTCATGATAACAAAACATGAGTGACAAAATCAAAAGGTCATGGATTGCGGAGCCTTTTTGATACGGTGTAAGTGTAACGTGGATTTTGTGCTCATCGCGCAGCTTCCCGCAATCTCTATGTGTCATAATCCCACCGTTTTCAAAGCTCGTGTTAAACTAGATTATGTATACACGCGCACCCTTCACCAAAAGTGTAATTAAATAAGGATATAATGCGATCAGAACTCAATGGATTTAAGAACGACTGAAGCGAGAGGAACCTGCTTTAGCGGAAACCTGAATACAAATATATTGTATCGATTACATCAATCGGAAACATGAATCAAGGCGTTCAATATACGACCGTGTCATGTATACAAACAGTTCCATATACCACAGAAATGTGTATCATACGCCAATAATTTCTTTTCCTTCAAATTGAATCCGAAACTTCTCAATTCGGAATAATCAAATCCGTCGAGCTATTTTTCAAAAGATCAGCTCGTGAGTACCGATCCGAATAAAAAAAAAAGAGAAAATAACTAAAAAGGGAGATATACGCGAACTAAAAAAGTGATCTCGAAAACTGAATGGAACTATGAAAAATCGAAAGCCGGAGATGCGAGCTTGTCAAAAGATCTAGAAAGAGGGAAAGGAATGAGAATGAGCAGGAGGAAAATTTAATCGATCGATCTTTTTGAATTTCCGCACCTCGGCGAGTATCGTCGTTAATCCACGTCGCCCGGTGTGTGCCGAGAGTGTCTGGCACCCTCGAATTTTCCTTGCTTTTGGCCGGCGCGATCCGGGAATAACGGGAGGGGAATGAATTCCCTTTCCCCCACTTCTTTCCTCTCTTCTTGCGGCCTCGATCAATTTTATGTACCGTGACAAGCCAGGGTATAAGAGTTCTCTCTCTCTCCCTCTCTTTTTCTTCATTTCATTCGTTCTCGCTCTCCCTCTCCACCATGAACGAAAGGAGCAAACTTTTCCGAGGCCTGAAAGATGTCTATCCCCGAATAAACTTTTCCCACACCTGTAAATATATCCTTGGTCGGATACAACATCGGCTATAAGAAAATGTGCGGCTTTTGCGCCCTTGATATGCCCGCTGTGAGAAAAATCGAGGAAAAGAAAATTCGGAAGGAAGATTCATCCTCTCTTTCGAAAAACAAACATCACAGAAAGCGAGTCCGAAAAAAATGACTACAGCTTTATAGTAACTCAAGCGAGAGGGATGAGGTGTAGAAGGCAATTTGTTCTACATCGGCGTAGAATAAAAATCATTATAGAACCTTTTTATACAACATAAAAAAATGTATGCTAATTTTTAACATTTGTCAAAAAATTGTTAATAACTTCATACTATGTATTAGAAAAAGAATGTCGAAAAAAATTAAAATTCATCTCCAAGAAAATTTTTCTTATTAATTATATGATTTTTTTTGGTGTATCAGAAAGTAACGTGATTCGAGTTACGAAAAAAGTGACTTACGAGTTACCTCGAGTAAGCAGAAAATGATAAAAACATTTTATCGATTTGATAAAGAATTCTTATCGAAAAGATTCGACGAGAAAAACGCGTTGTGAAATTTAACAAATCCGGATACGAATGAAACGTTTCTCACTCACGATTCCTGTCCTGTGAATCAAAATGTATAATTCGTGTCGCAATCGGATAACAAAAAACTTGAAAAAAATGATTGCGCGAATTTGCCAGCAGATTACAAAGTGATAATGAAAAATATTGGGCGAACTTTTTGATTACTTCTCGTTTATTAACGATTTTTTTGCCTTATTTTTTAGTGACCTTTTCATCATGTTTTCACGGTAATATATAATAATATCGATCAATTATATATCGTAATTTAATTCGGTAATCGCGTTTGCGAGTTTCGCTATCTTTGAGCGCAAATTCTGGCGCGTTGTGACGGGAACGCCCGCGCTCGCGTTCTCGGCTCTCCGGCCGCATTTTGCCCCACACGGGCGAATGTTATATTTGGCATTTGCGTCACGATCTTGCGAGCGCAACGGGCGACTTTATCTCTCCTTTTCTCAGCTGGTTAACGCACAGGCACGCTCCTTTTTCCCTTCATTTATCCACATTTGTCTCCTATCTCTTGCACAGCTACTATTTTTCCTGTAAATAGACGAGGTAACGAACAGACGCACTCACGAATAATATATAGTTCTGATATTTTTCAAAGCGCTATATTATATCTGTAATTTCTATAAATTAATTGAATATTTCGAATATTCGATCAATTCTAAAAAATATTCAAAACATGTTTTCACAAAAACCAGAAATGACTATGTATCATTCAAGTACTCAACAATTGAGACGGGTGTAATTATATTTGAGAGTTAATTTTTTTGTCACGTTTTCTGATTCACACAAAACTACCGTCTAGAATTTTGTTTCTATATATTTCAACAATAAAATATTGAATTATCTATACGTACTAAACTTTATTTTAATCATTCTCGTTTTGCGAAATATTTCATTATATCATTAATTTTATCACGATCACGAAAACTGAATAAAGACTAAGGCTATTCGAAATAGTCACGTGCCGAGATCTTCGATTTAATACTTTACCGAACAATTACCATATTTTTGTCTTTTGTTTCCGTGTTTTTTTCCGGTCGAGCTGGCTTTCATTTTGTTAAACACTGTAAAGTAGATACGCGAGACAACGCGAAGAATAAAATATACGTATATAATAAGAAGCGGTCTAAGGAAGAGGAGAGACGGAAAGTGGAGAAAATCGTTCGGTGGAAAGGAATCCCGGTAGTGCATGTTGAAAACCCGGAGGGTTAACTCGCCTTCGCCCGAGATATCTTATAAGGAAGACAATTGAAAACTTTCTTCTCCAAAATTTCTCCAAGAGAAATTAAAAGTTTCGCTTTTTGTGCACTCATCAGAGTTAATCAAATATTCTTTCTGAAAAGAAGGACAAACGTTGAAACAAATAAGTGGGTGTTTTCATTTTAATGCAAATTATGGCAAAAAGTTTCTTCAAAGAAAAAGTAAGGATTTCAAAATGATTTTTCACTCCCGAATTTCTTCATGAGACAGTGACTTGTAACTTTTAAACACTCGGGAACCTCGATGGGACTTTTTCGAAGCTCTTGTTGAGTCAAATTAGCGAAGTTTTGGTACAAAAAATTTTTAAGAAAATTTTACTCATTTTTTTTCATTAACAAAAGTTGATTGAAAAGAAATCTTACTGTTGATAAACTCCATCGTGAAAAAGTGTATAGAAATTTTCCAACCTCATAAAAAAATATTTAAAGCGGCGAAAAAAAAATAAACACGTAAGAGATTAAGAATTGATTTTATTTCTGATGGCGAATGCTTTCGTCCGATTCCCGGAAAGTTAAGACAGTGCGAGATTCTTGTCCGAGTTCTTCCTCTCTACGTCTCTGTTCTCTATCTCGGTTATAGTTCACATCGGTTCTCACTGTTACCACGAAACTCGGGACTAACCCGTATTTAGCTCCAACACGCTCGAATATAACGCCCAAAACTCGTTTCTAGCGTTGGAAATAACTCAACGGTGGAATAAGTAGCGAGGGAGCGAGCGAGAAAAGCATCACAGGATCAGGAATGAAAAGAAAAGGAGAGAGAAAAGCGAAGATAGGAAAGAACGTTGGAGACGAGCGACTTTCGAGAAGAACGAGTGCGAGAACCGGAGGAAAAAAAAGAGAAAAAAGCATGAAAGAAAGGAAATGAGAGAAAAACTAAGAGGGAGTAAGAGAGAAAAGAGAGAGAGAGAGAGAGAGAGAAAATCCAAAAAAGAGAAAAGGAGGAGAGAAAATACGAGGAACGGAGAGAGAAAGAGCAAAAAGTAAAGAGAAAGAGAGAGAGAAGCAGATAAAAAAGAGAGAAGAAAGATTGTCGGGGTTGCTGTTGGTTGGACGGGTAGTTTCAGGGTGCCGAGCAAGGTTTTCGAGGGTCGACGGATCCTTTATTACGGCCTCGACCCTCGCTTACCGAGCTTCTCCACCTCCTCCGCACACACTCTTGCTCGACTCCCTCGCTCGATCCAAACAGCATCATCCTGTACACCAAAAACCAGCGTGCCATCGGCGCACAGCCTCCTCGTCACATCCCAAGGATCTACAAGGATTCTTTTTTTCTCGTCCCTCCTTTTTCTTCTCTCGTTTTTTATCTCGCTCTTTTTTTTCATCTTCCTCCATTGGTTCTTTATCTCTCTTTCTCGTTCATTCTTCTTCATATCCCTCTTCTCTCTCTTTTTCTCCTGCCTGTACGCGAACGTTGCGAAGAATTCGATCCGTCCTCAAGCCAGAAATAAAAAAGATCAAGTTCTAACGCACAGAAAAGTGCGAGCGGGAGTCGAGGATGGAAAGGATCAAGCTCTCTTCGTCGCAGTCGTGGTAGACGGAGAGAGAAAAGCGCGAGAAATCCATTCAATCGCTAAAAGGACTCGTAAAGAGTAAGGAAACATTTCTATCGACTATTTTATTTTTTTACAACTACTAATTGTCGATTTTACAAACCGGCGAATTTTTTTAATACCTCTTTTTTCATTATTGGATCTGTATATAAATATATTTTCATATATAGTCCTGTCGATCGTAGGATTTGTCAATGTGCACATTCATTTTTACCACGTTTTTGTATCTCTGAATCTCCTCTGGCTGCGAACAATAATCGTTCAAATGTAAAATATTTGAAAGGCAACGAATTTTTCTAACCGGATTTGTAATTGATGAAACGCACTTGGCAGTTTACGAATTTAAAAAAGTCCATCGCGTGTTTGCCGAAGTGAGGCCAGCGAATCGTTTCGCTTTCATTGCGTCATCAGCTTATCAAAATACCCGATAACAAATTTTTGTTTGATGAGTACCGAGTTATTCGAGGGCAGATGTAAATCGCTGAGTATGTTTACGATATGGTTGACATCTCACAAAAAAGTCAAATTTTATTGAAATATCCATGCTTGTAATATCTATATACCATTCGTTAAACCCCTCGGGTTCAAGAGCGATGTATTTTTTAGCTCCGCATTAAGCAAATGCAGCTAATACGTAGGATTCATTTCACCGTTACAAATTGAAGTATAGGAAAAAAATAAAATTCGAAAAATAAAATTGCCCAGAGAAATGGTGTGCGTTTGATGTTTGTCGCTGACAAGGAAAGAGAGATAAATGTACACTCAAAGGAAAAACATTTTCAATTGAGGATACATATGAGCAACAAGATCTCGGATGAAAGTGTCTTTTTTATAAAGAATTGTTAAAACCTAACCTTTGTTTTTCTGATAGAAACTTGAAATTTTTTGATATGGTGTCTAAAATGATACTCAGTACCCTCGGATTTTATCAACACTTTTATAATGTTAACAATTATCGTTCAGGTAATTACATTATGAGTAAAAATTAAATCTGCTTATGATCTGAATTCATTAGTCATAAAATCCAAAAACAATACCAGTTTATATTTATTTATCACAACATCATGTACAGACAAAAATAAAGATGTTTTTTGATATTTTTGAAATAATTGTTTATATTGATGAAAAATATAAATGATGATAGTTTTTTTCGTATTTTTGATTTCGTTGATTGAACTTTTATGCAAAAAAGTAAAACGAAACCTGATGTCGGTGATTAGTTGAATCGTTTGCGCGTGGAAGTTTTTTATGATGCAACGCGTTGCATATCAGTCTCTCGGATCGTGACTCACGAAGAGAATTCAAAGGATTGCTATTGCCTTCGTTTCTCTCCCTTTCTCCATCCGAGCCTCGACGATCCCTGCCGATTCACTCTCACTTTCCAAGTTGAGAGAAAACCTTCAAAGGATCAGGGATTACCGTGGCTCGCCGAGCCAGCAATTCACTTCGAGTTCGTGAATTTGCGAAGCTACAAAACATCGACGGTAAGCCCTTGGATCGTCAGTCAAAGAGGCAGTTTGTGCTTCGCGTACGTAGTACAACGAGAGAATATCCTGCGTTTAATTCTATCGACGAGAGTCTGGCTCTTCGAGAAGATTGGTTAAAGTGGAGATTCAATATCAACGTGAAATAATTCGTTAAAATTTCTTCCTCATCATTATATCAATTTTCTCTTTGCAAAAAAATCATACTCGCCTTTAAAAAAAAAGCGACACGACGATCGATGAAAAATTATTTTTAAATCTCTGATGTTCAAGAAACAATAAAAGTAGCGTCAGTGACAAATAAAAAATTTCAAATATTTTATGTACCAAGTTTGTTAATGAGAAATTAATAATTGCTCAGAATCTTAAAAGATGAAGGAATTCCCATTTTCTTTTTTCTCGAATACTAATTCGTAAAATGTTTGATGACGAATACAAAATTCTAAGTATGCGCTTGCTCACGGATAAAGAATTTTGGATGATCGTTCCTTCGCATCCGCATAAGGTAAAGATAAAAGATTATAATTTCAATGGACTTTATTTTCCATCAGTTATCGACATTTGGAGGAAAATTGGTTTCTAATAAGAGGAGCGTCGGGAATCGAGCGGAGAATCGGGAATTGATAAATCGAACGTGTTTCTCGAGACTTATTCGTCGGGGGATAATCCCGGCGCGCGAGCTAGAAGTCGTACGATGACGTATCGCGACCTCGAGTCTCGTTCTCTTAGCCACGAGAGATATATAATACACACAACCAGCGATCTCTCGTGTACCAAGGTTACGAGCGTCGACGCCCAGCCTCGCGCTGACCCATATTTCCTCTCGGCATCGGTTCAACCTTTACCGGAATCGAGAATAAAGGGAAAAAAAGAGAGCACCGAAGAGATTAGAGAATTCGAATCGAATGACAGGTGACGTTTCGACGTTTCTCTCATTTTCTCCTTCATTTCTCTCAAATCCCATCAGCCGCAATTCCCAAACCATAAATCTTTTCAGAGATCTCGTCAAAACTAAATTAAGGACCCGCCTGTAGAAAATATTTGTAATAAAAATCGTACCGAGAGGAGGAGATCGATGAAAAAAAAAGAGGATGAACATAAAAATTCAAAGAACGAAAATCCGTAACGAATCTTTATCGAATTACCAAGCTCGTGTTTCCTTTCCTTTCTTTTTTTTACTGTAAATTCTATCGCGAGCGTTTTTTCTCCGCGGTTTTGGGCGGCTATACATATTCACGAGGTGCAAATACGCGAAAAAATTCTGGTCCGGCCAAAGCGACGTATCGCGAAGCCTCCAGCGAGTGAAAATTGACTCCCGAGGCTCGAATGCATTTCCCATCGATCATGCAAATGGGAAAAGTTTCGACGTGACTCTCTCTTTTGTGACGGGTACTGCATACATGTATAGCTCTTCTTTCCTATGTTTACACGTGTTCGCCCGTGTGTGCGGATCGCGACCGCGAGCGGGGAAAAGTTTGCGAGAATCCGCGTGCGGCTTGCAGTTAATGAAAGTCGCAGCCGGCTGAAGCTACACCTCCAATTTCATCTAGCTCGCCACTAAAGAAATCTCTGCCAAAACCTCGAACACGGAAAAAAATACAAAAAATTGATTTATTTATAAACGAACTTTCAATTACCCACAATTTAAAAATCAACATCTTTCTAATGTAAGTAAATAATAATATGGAAAAAGTTTGTATCAAGGAATTGAAAAATTAATGTTTTTTCTTTTTTTAAATTATTTCCAGAAGAAGAAAATCCGTTTGTTTTGATAGTTCCTAACAAAACAACATGCGCATTTATAGAGTTTTCCAAAAAGAAACGTTGCAATGGAACGAGACAAACTTCTCGAGAAATCCGCGAAAGAGAATCCACAGGGGATGGAAGAGAAGGAATTTTGCGATGAAAACTCGCCTCTCTCTCGGTAAACGTGGGCATAAATATGTAAACCGAAGAAAACGAATAAGAAGAAAGATGAGAAAGAGACACATAAGAGAGAAAAAGAGGGAGAGAGAGAGAGCAAGAGAGATAAGAGTAGAAAAGGAGAAAAAAAGTACATCAGGTATATGGGGACATGGAAAAATATCGAACTGAAAAAAAGATTGACGAAAACAGGTTCTCGGCTGGATAAGAGACACGTACGAGAGGGGATAAGCGTGTGTGTATTGTCTGGAGCTAAGCCATGGCATATAGACGAGGCCGGAACGATCGATCGCGAGGCAGACAAGTTCGAAGCTGGATAAGGGAGAAACTGTCTATAGGACGTATAAAGTGACTATATACGAGCCATAAGTGGCATCCGGGCCTCCGTGCAACGTCTCCACACGATCGAACGGGTAACGAGGTTACTGGAGCACACAGCTTGAGATCAATTCTAGCATGAGCAGAGCCGCATCGCTGCCACAAAAAACGTCGAGATACTTAATACGTGCACCTTATCCTAACTAACTACAAATTTTCGTTAACGATCCCCGATTCTCTTCCGCTTATCCTTTAGCGGATTCTCCTTTCTCGCGTATATAGATATTAAGGCTTAACTGCTCTTCCCTCGATTGCCGAAACGCAATGTGCAGCGAAGCAAAAGTCGAAATCGCAGCCTGAATCAGTGATTATGAATTTCGAAAACGTATGGAAAAGCGATAAATAACTGCCAAAAATCTAGTGGGAATATCGAAATTACCAAGTTTTTAAGGAAATATGGTTGATGGAGTAACTAACAAATTTACATGTCTTTAATTCTTGTCAGAATTATTTCTAATACTTTACTAGCCAAGTTTTGAATGATTGATAGATGATACGTACTCAGAAAGTGGGTACGGTTAAGATATATTTATCATTGTATGTACGTACAAACATCAAGAATATTTCTCATACTTATGAATTTTTATGGAAACAGATGTTCAAAACGCTAACGATTTTGATTCCATACCACGAAACAAATATTTAATGACAGAGGAAACGTGCTTACTATGTGAAAATGTGTTTTAGGTCTCGAACGAAACGCAAAAAGAACACCCACACTTGATTAGGAGATGAGACTTAATTAATAGAAAGATTAATTAATAACTACATTTTCTTTAAAATTATCGATAATCGGAGTAATTAATTTGCTCGTGTTACACGCTATTTTTGTTCTTCTCTTTATTCCTACGCAATCCCCTTTTCTACAAGTTCTAATCTCACTGTTGTCGTACTATCGTGACGATTCTCTCTCTCTCTCTCCTGAAATCACATCCATAACCTCTCTCTCTCGTCCTTCAAAAGACATTTGTTTGCTGGTTTATTACACGATTCGAACTCAATCAGCTGAACTCCGCACTGACCAGGATTGCGATTAATAATGTATTAGTATGGATTGACTGTGTGTTTGACTAATTTCGACTGATTTTCTGCACTATTATCCTTATAGCATGTTTCTTTCGCACTAAGATTTTGCATTCTATGCACGTATTGAGAGTTTTTGTATCATGGTTTTGTTAATTAGTTCTTACCTGAGTTTTAAGGATTACTGTACCATCATTATGATTTTGTTATTCTTTTACCTACGAAATTGTAAACAATTTTAAATTTATGACGCAAGGAAATGCCTTATTTTTACAATTATTAGACATATTGCGATCGAAGATAAAATTTATAATCAAGTAGAAAATTTTTCATAAGAGCAACTTTGGTACTTCGACACTTAATAAAATTTAAAAAAGAGAGAGAAGGAGACGATAAAAAGCATCCTTGGGCAAATAATAGCACGAGGTTTTGAAAAGAAGAGAGAAAAAAGAGACGCGAAAGCCATTAATATCTTTGTATGCTCGGTGGGCAGACGCTACAATACACTCGACAAATTTCAAGGTAATCCACTGACCAGTTTCGTATGTACGCATCTCTGCGTTCGCCTGAAAAATCGCGAATCTCTTCTGGGTAAAATCTTTTTTCTAACCATAAACATCTCGATCTTTCTACACTGACCCGGACAAAATATAAAAAATTGGTGGGTAACATAACGTTCTTCAAAGTCCATTGGAACGACATTTTTTAAAATTGTATATGAATTATTATGGATAATAAACTCAAATATCCGATAAATTTAAAAATGACTCATGATAATAAAATAATATTTAGCATGAATATTAAAAAATGTTGTAACTGATTTAATAAAAGTTGATCAATGAAAATCAATCATTCTTTATGTATGTTAATTAAATGTGTTTATATTGAAATAAAATGTCTATAAGCGATGGGGAATGAAAAATACGAGAATATGTGTGGGGAGTTAATGTTTACCAAAAAAGAGATAGAGTGTCCGCGTTTAGAGCGAGTAAATTCGAAATTGTACTTCCTTCGTTTTTGCCTTGTATTTGAATGGATTTTTGGACATGCGAAATAGGAGCGTACACGGAACAGGGATAAGCACGAAAAATAATAATAAGTAAATAAATAGAAAGTAATAAACGAAAGAAAATGAAATGTGGAAATACTTCGAAAGAAATTCATTTTTCGAATGTTTTTATGACTTTCGGGAAAATCACGAAATAATCGAAGATAAGAGACGAGGTTTCCCACATAAGTATAAAATAAAATTACGTATAAATACATAATTGCGTTGTATTCTCGAAATTGACAAAGGAATTTAATTTTCCGACAAAATCCTAACGAGAATATCGTTGATGGTGACATTATTGCATAATCTTTTTTACACCAGTCTTCATGGATTTATTTATTTTCGACGACGGTGATATAAGCGATAACGTGAGCGTAGAGGCAATATCGAGAAAAAATAAGGGGAAAAGAAAACACGAAGAAAAGAGAGGGAGAAAAAGGAAAAGAAAACAGACGAGAAAGAATAGCATACAGAGAAAGAGAGAGCAAGCGAGAGAGATAGAAAGATTTCCTGAGTGGATTTATAGCGACCGTAACATTAGAGTTTGGCGCCGGTTGCCAAGATACCCGAGGAAAACGAGCGAGGAGGGGAGCTCTGTGTACGTTCTCGTTCGAGGAGAGCTGAATAGCGAGCCGCTGGCTTTTCCCTTCTCTATAGACAGCTCACTCGACCAATTTAATTTCTCGTCAAAGAGTTAATTACCTATGCGTACTGGGGACGAACGAGGGAGAAAGAGAGGAACATAAGCATTCGTCCATCTTCTTCACGCGTTCTCTTGTTATGATACAAACACACTCAAGAACGTCTGACAGCTCGTGACAGATCTGCAAACGTCCGAGCTACCTATTACGCTAGCATAAAGGACTCGAGTCAAGTATCAGATCCTTTTGTTCATTCAATTTAATTAATAGAAAACCCAATGTGGAATATTCGATATGAGCGTTATTTCGAAAAATATTGTGCTATGAAAATTAATATAAAAATATGAGAAGATTGAAAAATGTGGTTCCAATTATACTTAATACTTTTCATTATCAAAAAATTGCGTAGTTATTAAATTAAAGGGACTGATGTTAAAATCAAAATACATATAAATAAATAATCTCGTTTTTGATATTTATATAATATTGGTTGAAGAACGAAGTGAGGATTAAGAGTGAAGCGAGAAAGAAGTTGGAACTACAGAACGGGCCTTCTCGCACATGTAGGACAGTAGGACTTTAAAACTAAAAAATAGTTGGTGAGGTTATAGGTCTGGAATTCGAGTGATAAATGAAAAAGATCAGATATGATAACGTGAGAAAGAAAATGAAAGAATTATCGTCACAGCGTGTATAAATCTTGCTCTAAATCAATTTCCACTCCGAAAACATTACTTCAAAAATATTGCAATCAAGCACATTCCTCTATTTTTCGAGTTTAATTTTTTAAAAATAATAATTGCGTATGATGCGTACTCGATACACTCAAAAAAAATTGTTTCATGTTGAAAAGGAACATTTTATACCGGCAAATCTTACTGTGTAATTTTACACCAAAAACATATTTTTTTCTTTGACATATAATGAAATGATAACGAGTGGTTTGAATTTTTTCAATCTCCTTGAAATTTTTGTTCTGTCCAAAAGATGTACAACTGCTGCGATGTTTGGATGGTTCTCGAGTCTCCTTTCGTAAGTAGTACACAGTTTTTGTGCTACATTTTTGACCATGTGTATTTTTAGATGTTTATGTAGACAGGCATTAGTGACATACTAGGAGGCGTTGGCGATGTCTCTAAGGGTTTCGGACTGGAGTCTTTGTAATATTTCTATGTTGGAATTGCTGTCTATTCCCCAGACTTTATAGACTATAACTTTGTTCAATAGTGATAGTTTAGATCTTTTTCGAAGGAGCCCATACGTTGTTATGAATCTCTAGTTCAATTTTTTTCTTTTTTTCTTGATATGACTTGTCCAGATCAACCTGCGGTTGAGGAGCATTCGAGGATATTTGAGTTCATTGACGCGTGGCAGAGGCTGGTCATTTAACGAGACTGTGGGACAATCATTTTTGTCCATTCACCAAAAACGTATCGGCAAAAATTTTGCTCATGGTCTGAGGATGGCTTTGTAGACTATGATTTGTTCAATAGTAATAACTTAGATTTTTTTTGTAGGAGCCCATATATTTTTTTGAATCTTGTAAGAATCCGTAAAAATCCATTGATCGATATATGCGTATGGTATTTTATTAGAACGACTCGTGTTAAGGGCAATGGAAATTACGTGAAGACCCAGTTTTTGTAAATTACGGATTTATCAATTAATAAATGAAATTTCATCAAAATTGAACCAGAGCGCCATTTTTTGGATCGAAAAGAATGTATCACTGCTTTTTTGAGCTGATTTTCTCAATATTATTGGGGGAGAAATCTGTAGAGAAAAAATTTCAGTCGCGCTGACCCCTCATAATTTTTCTCTACAGGCTTCTCCCTCAATATTGAAAAATTGAGCTAAAAAAAGCAGCGATATATTCTTTTCGATCCAAAGAATGGCGATACGATCCAATTTTTGATGACAATTCACTTATTGATTAGTAAATATGTTGTTTCCGAAATATAGTAACTTTTAGTTTCCATTGCACTTAAGCTGTTCCTTAGATTTCAGGTGATATAAAGGTCAGGTGTGGTGTTGGTATTATTGGGCATTAAAAATGTCGCTGGCGTATTTATTTTCTCGAAGTTGAACGTATTTATGAAGTCTGAGATTTGTCTTTTCTTTCTCACGTCAGGCTTAAAGTCTCCGACCAGAATAGCGTATTTAAATTGCTTGGCTATTATAAAAATCGAGTTGTCAATTCTGCTGTTATTGTGTATATACACCATGATGAAGTGGAGGCGGTCTTCTTGAAAAGGGACGGAGACGTGAAGTGCATTATTTTTTGGATCGTTGATAGTTGGAGGATTTTCTTTCCTCATTTTTGTTTCTGGATGAAATTGAAATAATGCTTCTCCTCTGATATTTGTATTAATCAACCATGTTCCCATTTTGCGTTACATTTGTCCAATTTCGATAGTTAGCGCTTTTACTGTCTTCTAATTTTGTTAGATGATCTTATTGGGTGGATTGTCGGTTATTGTAAGGCTCGTCTACTAAAAATAATGGAGTAAGATCATCCATTTGAGCTATAGCAAAGATTTTTGTTAGATCTTTCATTCTCGAAATTATCGGTTGGATGTTGGTTTTTTTCGTACAATGTACTGTTTGTTGGATTAAACATCGGATTACGATGGTGGTGCATACGTGTCAGTTTGCGTAGAAACCCAGTTTCCGCAGTTCTTATTATGTTGAAGGCATTTTTTTTACAGTTAAGAAATATGGGATGCCCGTATTCGATGATGGATCTACAAATACATTTATAGATTTTAGTAGTCTCTTTAGTTCTTATTTGTTTGTTTTGGAATGAGATTTGGCGGAAATGAGCTGTCCGTGAAATAATTTTTAATTTAGCAGCTTGCATGTGTTTTTTGAAAATCATTTTATATTTAAAGTAATTTTAGCAAGTATGCGGAATAGGTCTTGGGACGTTTCTCGTTAAGAAGTCGTTCGAAGAGTGATCCTTGTTTTGTCTCAAGTCCAATTCTTTTCATTTTTTCTCGATATGACCTTCCAAGTTAACCTGCGGTTGAGATGCATTCCAAAATATTTTAATTCATTGACGTGTGGCAGAGGCTGACCTTTTTAATGAGATTGTGGGACAATCATTTTTGTTCATTCACCAAAAACGTATCGGGAAAAGTTTGCTCATGGTCTGAAGATGGCTTTGTAGACTATAAATTGTTCAATAGTGATAGTTTAGATTGTTTTCGTAGGAGCCCATATATTTTTTTGAATCTCAAGTCCAATTCTTTTCATTTTTTCTTGATATGAATTATCCAGGTTAACCTGCCGTTGAGGTGCATTCCAAGACATTTTACTTCATTGACGTGTGGCAGAGGCCGGTCGTTTAACGAGACAGTGGAACAATCATTTTTGTTCGTTCACCAAAAATGTATCGGGAAAAGTTTGCTCATATTTTAAAAGCAATCGTCTATCCATGTAAAATTTGAAAACGTTATTTCGAAGTGTTATACACTTTTAATTTCACACTTTTCGAAGTAGTACAGTACGTTGTAGATCTTTATTTTGTAGGAAACTTTGAGTTCATTAAATGAGACAAATATACATGTTCGAAGTACGTGTGAAAAATATTACGGTGTGTTTCTTGTGACTGTCTGGACAAACCTGACACTTCGGAAAGACAGTCAGAGCGTCCTAAAGTACGCCAAGTAAAAAATAGTCGCTGTAAGAGAGGTAATGTCGTAAAAGACCCTTCTTCCTTAATCAGGTTTCGTTGCAAGAGTATCTTTCACATTTTTTCCTTATTCGCTATTTTGCTCATATTTACAAATTATTATTACATTAAACTATTTATATTAACACGCTGTTGCCAACGAGCCATCGACCACGGATCTTCAGCTACTAAGGTTTCATATAACTCAGTGTTGCTTCTGTACCTTTTTTCAAATCTTAAATAAAATTGTTCATTCCATTTGGTTCATATATGTCCATCCTATTTTAGTCTCTAGTTCTTGAATTATTTGTTTTAAAGTTTTCTCCGGATAAATACATCTACGTCTGATATTTGTTGTCGACATTACGAAAAGACTTATTGAACTCTCTAATTGGTTGTTTGCAAATCGTTTTGTGACACACTTTTAATTTTGTTGAATGTTAAGCAGAGAAAACGCCACTGGACTGTTTCCGACTTGGAAAGGCCTTGAATACAAAAATTTCATGGTGGGGTGATGTGTACTGAGACGGCCAGTCATCTGCGTTTAGCGGCCTTCCAATCACATTAACATTCGATGACAACAGAACTTTGTTCCCGATCTTTCTAGAATAAATTTTAACAAAACTCATTTTTCACTCGACTATACTTTTGGAATTTCTATCTCGATATTTTGAAAATCTGTTTTCCAAAGTTGTTGAAAGAATATTTTTATCGCAATTTTGAGAAAAAAGTCAACAATTCCCATAGTGATATTGGAAGAATTCGTTTCTCAAGATTTTCTACAATTTCTCGTAACTTTACGTTACGGAAGTAAGAAAAAAAATGTTTTTCGATGCATCTCAGTGCTCTCTATATTTGGGATTCCGTTCTCGATCGATTTCGGAATAAATTTCGAATAGCAGGAAGCTTACGAGAATTACTTTTATCGAGAGGAAAAAGACGAGGAAGCGACGAGCGATCGGCGAATCTAAAGTTTTTCGAAGTTTCACGGAACCGATGAATTTCTTGAAAATTTTCCGAAATGTACTTTTTGTATAAAATGGAAACACGTGGTATGGGCACAATGAGGAAAAAGTAGTGAGAAATCGAGAGAAGCTAAAAAACCCCGACAAGTGGGTCAACGCGCGTTTAATTTTATTCTTATTTTATTCCGAGAACACCTGGCTAGCCCGATAATCTCGATTCGCCGGATTCTGAATCCGAGCCGATGTACTTCGCTAAACGACGCTGATCGTTGGATAAGCAGCAAATTCACGATTGACGTTTCTGTCAATTCCGATGGAAATTCACTTCTATTTTTTATCGACACTTTGCACGCTTTACAACTCTCTTTTTTTCTTTTATTCTTGGAAAAAAGTGAAACTCGGAAAATACGTTTGAATTTTTCATACATTTTTACAGCTCATTTCAAAGTTCTTTTTTTCAACTCTTTCTATACGTTGGAATTTATTTTCCAACATTTTTCAAAATATATTTTTTAGCTCACTTGAACGCACGATCAGAATAATATTTATTACAATTTTCGGTAATTATGAAGTTTAGTGACTTTTTTGAAAAGTTTCTCCAAAACTTCTTTTTGCAAAAAACAGTCATATTTTATCATAACAATTTTTAATTCATAATTCTTATAGAATTTCAAAACAATACAGGCTTTGGATTCGAATTCGTGTAACTGGATCTACTTTGGGTGGGTTAGGTTGAGAATTTAAAAAACTTTCTTCCGAATCAAATTCATGAAAAAATGTTTTATACATATAAAAATTGATTACACGATTTGATTTAACTATTTACCTCATAATAGCCAAAATTTTTGATTTTCTAAAAACTTGTTAATTATTCAGAAATTGAACTACCTCAAGAATTATTTTCAAAAATTGTTATTATTGTGCATTTTAATCTACTTCCGATTCGTCGATACTAATTTCGTTTTATGAACAGCACGTTGCGTGACATGATTTGAGGTATACACGTGTCAAAGTCAGTCAGCAGATGTTTGAGATATGTTCATAAAAAAAACAGTTATTCACCGAAATAAGCCAGTAAAACAGTTGTTAGCCGAACGTGCACGTGCAAATGCATCAGAAGATAAGAAAAAATAAAGAAGACCAGCAAACGAAAGGAGTTTACAATAACTTCCCAAGCCAACTTGTCACGTCCTTGCGCAACGTTAAATTGAATTAAAATTCAATTTTATAAACACTCATAGGGCTTCAAATTATAATTTGTCATTTAATTCTACATAAACAGATTTGTAACTCCAATTGAAAATTTTGAAAATGAGTTGTAATTGAATCGAGCGATTTACATTTATTTCTTTTTTAATCATCACAATTTTTATCAATGCATATTTTACACCGCTGTATGACGCAGCAATTGCTCGGGGCAATAAGCATGACTATTCAACATTATGGATTAATAAAATCGTTTCATACCACTACCCATTTCAAGATATCGCATAAGACGCATTTATCCTTTTAATAATATACACGAAGCAAAGAGAATTACTTTTTAAATCTCGAGGTAGGAGTAAATGTGCCGGAGCGCTTGGATTGTTCTTCAAAAAGTTTCAAGTTGAAAAAAAAAACTAGCCAAGAGTTCTCGAAAATGTATTAAACCGGAAGTTTCATTAAAAAAACATTTTCTTGCACGAAAAATATTGACACCTAATTTCTGACGTTTTTTTCGCCCCATAGGCTCGTGGCAATTTTCGTGTCTCCTCGCGACGCATGACACGGAAATTGTTCAGCGGAGTGTGAAACTCGCGTCGAATATTCGACTGATGACTCGATCTCCGTTGGCTCGTCCCCTTCCGTTCTCTCTCGCTCTCGTTTCGAAATATCTGGCACGCGCAAATACATGTGACACAAAGGAGCGAAGCGTGAAAATCATTGTACCGTATTATCACGGTAAACGCGTGTCCGCGCGGCTCTTCGTACATCCGCCTATCCACAAGCTTATCGATCAAATCGTGAGGAAAACTTCGAGATACAGATCTTACTTCCGTCTTTTCTTTCGTATACATGAAAATCTTTCGTAAACAAGCGCGTCTGTAACGTTCTTCGAATGATATCGCGCGATACAGATGTCTCGATCGTCCGATAAACAGCCTTCGCGCTTTCCCGACGCGTCGGAGCTGTCACTGAACAGAGAAAGCGTCAAGATTTATCCAAAATAAATACGAACTCCCCGACTGAAAAAATGAAATAAGAATAAAAATCATAAAATTCCTTGATTGTAAATAAAAATGAAAATTTTTCACTAGAATGAAACGCGTTGAAAATTCGATACAAATATAAAATTTCAAAACTTTCCGAAACAGAGTCTCAAGACCGAACACAGTAAATTTTACACAAAACGATAAATTTCACTTTTTTTATGATCGCCGAACAAAACGCACTTGTTCAAAATATTTCACTCGGCTCGAAGTAAAATTCTATTCGAAGAGAAAAAAAGCGCAATTTCAGCCGTAAAATTATCACGAACTCGAGGTCGTTAACATGTACTCGAAATAAACTTGACAGCTTCTCGAACACGGACAGAAAATACGATATTAATACTTTGATTTTTCGATAATGTCTCGAAAATAACGGGCTGGAAATAAAATGTTCACTTCGCTTGAATAAAAATATCGGATGAAAAAAAAAAGAAGTAAGACACATCGGAGGAAAGTCACTTCACTCGAGATGAAACACAAAAAAAAGAAGAAAATGGAGCAAAAATGTAGTCAACTCACATAAAAAGTGTTGTCGATGAAATGTGTTCCTAGATTCGCTTCAGGTTGTGTTTATCGTTGAAAATATATCCAATAATAATCCAAAATGCGTTTGACGAAATAAATCACGATCACTTGATTGAGCACTCTCGTATTCACATATAAATCGACACGAGTGTATTCACGTATATCTTCCCGCCTCGTTATCACCGAAGCGCGAGATCACAGAGCGTCGAAAATTCACTGAATTTCCCGTGGAAACACTTTGAAACTTATTTTCCGCTGCGCGAGACACACTCAACACGATTTCTTTTTTTTTCACGTCAATCACGTATACCCGCGCACGTGACGAATTTATATTTATATTCACAGAAGAAAAAGTGAGACGAGAACAAAAAAAAAGATGATGAAAACACTGGAGTTAAGTCTCACGGCCTTGGTTAAATATTACATTCGGCGATTTATCGTTGCAACTAAATCGGCGTTAAAATCGAAGCATCGGAATACGCATCGCGAAGATTTTCCTTTCCCGTCCTTTTCTCTTTCACTTTATTTACTCTTCGTATTTTTTTCTCATACCGTTACCGTCGTCTCGTTTTTGTTTTATTTATCTTCGATGGGCGGCCATATTCTTTTTCACTCGTTCTTTTTTTTCTCTCTTTCGTCGGAACGGACGATAACTCGGGCGCGTACGTGTGCGTGCGTATTCGCGCCGGGGGCAGGAGAAAAAAGGAGAGAGAGAGAGCGAGAGACGACTCGAAACGGTCGCCTGTCACCGCGGTCCCGGTATGTGTCAGCGAAGAAATTTCTCTCTCGCGCTACCGAGCTCGCGATATAATATCCCGGAACGAATAACGAGAGAATGTGGACGAGCGTAAGCCTCGGAATATTATTCGTTCGCGAGTTGGTCCCGCTCGCTACGGCGGCAACTTTTACGCATCCTCCGAGACGAAGATCGTCCGAAACGATTTTTTCAACATTCTTCTACTCGGCAAGATCCTCCCGCGCCATCTTCCGATGAGTCAAGTGCGCGACGTCGGATCGAAGGAGTCACGAAAAAATCGTGAAAACGTTATTTCGCAGCGATATCTCGTTTCGGTGCGAGTTGCTCGATAAAAATCGATAATCACGAGAGTAATCGAGGAAGATAATGGTAATGAGAAGGAGACACCTGTCTCGGCCGTGTTTCGAGTCAAGGACACGCACCTCGGTGTGTCCGCGATCGCGACGAAAGAAAGGCCTAACCTACTTTTTCGTTTCTCTCACGAGCGTGTCACTTGGCTCACTCAAACCGGGCGAAAAAATATAAATTTCACTCGTTGCTCGTATCTCGCTCGACGAGAAAGATTCGTATGAAATTTTCCTCCAAACGCACGGTCCCCGAAGTAACGAACTTTTGCTTTTGTGGAAAGAGAGAACTTGTATCGCTCGAGAGCGCGCGCGTTTACGCTTATTTCCCGGCACTCGGGGAGCTCTCTCTCGTTCTTGTTTTTTTCTTCTTCTTCTTCTCTCTTTCCCCCGCGCTGTATTCTTTCTCCGCCCGCGAAGATCTTGCGACACGGCGATAAGCCGCTTTTTCCTTCGTTACATAGAAATCCCTCGACCGCGGAAAGTTTCCCGTTCTTTTCACAAATTCACTGTGTCCCGAGTGTCGAGAGACGCACTTTTATTTTTCCGCTTCTACTTTTCTCTCTCCCTCGTATACCGTTTGTTGAACTCGCCTTTTTCCCCGTGTTCTCGACGATACTTCTCGAATCCGTATGGCCAGGGAACGTAACACGAGCGCTCACACGAACGAGAAAGACAGAGATAGAGCGTAGTCGTCGAGACTTTCGACTCTTCGTTGGAATCTCTTTTCTCCTCTCTCGCTCACACTTTAGTGCGGGACGCACGAATACTCGCGCACGGAGTAAGAGGAGAAATCTCGTATTACAGAGAGAGAGTGCGTGTGACGGACACGACCACGTATGCGATGACGTAGTCTCGTGCGCGCACAACTAACACACGGGCACAAAATATCCACGGAGTGCGAGAGACACTGACACTGGCACACGCGTAGAGAGGAGTCGGAAAGGTTTTCAGTTGCCGCGCGCTGACACTGCGTACGATCGTGGCAGGGCCGTGTACGGGAGGGCGGGCGGGCGGGAGAGACCGCTGGTTAGGTTGTCGGAAGGGTAAGGGGCTCCGGGGGGCGGGGGGAGGATTCGGGAGGGAGAGAGAGAGTGTGTGTGTGAGAGAGAGAGAGAGAGTGAGTGAGAGAGGACAGTGTGAGAGGGGGAAACGCGGTTGGCGGCGTTACGAGCGAAGAAAACAGCAGGACAGAGGACGTAGACGCGTGCGCGCGCGGAGCGGGTTACAATGCGATCCTACTCCGGCGGAGGTCCGACACGAACTGAGGCGCCCTCGCGCGACGCCGCACGACTGATCGAGGCCGCGGCGAGCGCCCCCCCACCGTTACGGCCTCTCGCTCACTCACTCGCGGCGTCTCGCTCGTCGGGCACAGCGAGCCGTAACTTCGTCTCGTTTCCGCCTATGTCGCTTTATTCCCTCGATTCTCCTTCTCGCTCGCTCGCTCCCGCTCCCTCTGCCGCTACGCTTCGCCTCAGCTTTTCGTGTTTTGCACACAGTCTGGGCTCCTCCAACCTGCTAACTTGCGCGTAATGTAGAGGGTGAATATACATACAGCGCCGAGTGACTGATTGAGGGAATTTCGTAACACGTATTATACTCGTGCTTCGAAGAAAGATCAATCTCATTTTCAGCCCCGAAACAGTAACAATATGGTCCGGTAATATTATTTAGAGGCTTGTTCTGTTTTAACGATAACTCCGTGGCGTATATACTCGAACTGTGAATTCCCGATTAATTCGAATCAGGGGATTCCCGGTTATTGTTTCCTCAAACGTTTTCATTGTGAATTGAAAATACAACGATCGATGGATCAGAATACTTTTCAGATATTAAATGAAGGGAAAATTTGAAGATATTAAAAAAGGTGTGAAAATGAGTGTTGTATGGTAGAATTTATGTGTATTTACGGTTAACGGAGAAATTCGAGACAGAATAGAATGATAATGAAAGTGCCTGTACGATAACTGTAATTCGCTGGTTAACTGTCAAAATATTCGAGACGATTTTCCTTCCATATTGAGACGACTTTATTTGATCAGAGAATCATTGACCGGCGAACGGTTCTTCGCTCCTTTTTTGATGAAACGTACGATATAAAATCTTCTCGAGCGCGAAGTTAATCGCCCATTCAATCACGATTCGCTCGTAATCCTGAAAATATCGGAGATCAAAATGAAAAAAGAAGAAACTCAAAATACTATCGTCATAAAAAAACGAAATAACAACAATTTTGCAAAATATATAAAAAAAAATTTATCGAAAAAGAATGAAATTAATAATTAATTTGAAATGAAAAAAAAATCAAAATGCTGTTATAAAAAAACGAAATAAAAACAATTTTGCAAAATCTATAAAAAAATGACAAAAATAAAATTTCCACGATAATAAATTGACAAAAAAATTTTTAAAAAAGAAATTAATAATTTATAAATAATCAAAAACAAAAATGATTTTAAAAAATTATATTCGTTTTGAGTTTGACTTACAAACATTTATGTCGAATAGAGTGAGAGAAAAGCAAAGCAAAAGCAATTTTATTGAAAAAAATGAAATTAATAATTTCTAAATAATTAAAAACAAAAATGATTTAATTTAAGAACAATATTTACGTTGAGTTTGACTTATGAGCATTTATATCGAATAAACCGAGAGAAAGGAAAATTCGTTCTAAAAACAGAAAGATGAAAAAAATTGTTAAAAATCAGACGCGAGTGCGTTCTAACAATATTATTAATTTTTTTCGAAAAAAAGGGGGAGGGGAGAAAGACGAAAAAGGAGAAAAGAAAAAAAAAGAGAAATGCGCATGCCTTCACGTCGAACCCATTATTGTAACGCCACTACTCGGGTTCTCCTTTCACTTCGTGCCACCGCCAGAGTTTACGATAAATTATTACCTTACTTTTTTCTTGCCCTCTTCCTCTCTCTCTCTCTCGCTTCTACAAAACTTTCTCCCCAACCCCGCGCGCTAGGCTTGGAAAATCGTTCGATACACAACGTCGTTCGCGTATATCTGTTTGTTTCGTTGGACCACCTTTTCCCCATCGCGAGAAGATTCC
This sequence comes from Cremastinae sp. B BG-2022a, assembly GCA_030522605.1. Taxonomy (NCBI): domain Eukaryota; kingdom Metazoa; phylum Arthropoda; class Insecta; order Hymenoptera; family Ichneumonidae; species Cremastinae sp. B BG-2022a. The sequence goes on along the minus strand of JAPYYX010001094.1, from coordinate 6,133 downwards.
TATTGTTTATTTTTCCAATTCCCACTGGCCGGACCGTCGATTCTTCCGGGTTGGGGTCGCGATGCCGGAAAATGAAAATAAAAGGATGAGAAAAATCTTTTCAAATCTCTCGTTCCTTCATTATTATTTTTTATTATATTTTTTCCTGTTTCTTCCATTTTATATCTCGAGCACATTGTGGAGTACAAATTATACAAAAATTTACATCAATTATTACAAATGAAAAATTAAATTGAATTAATTAAATTAAAAATTGATTAATTAAAAAATATATATTTTTTGTTTGTTTTACGATGATTTTTAACAGTAAAAAATGTAAAATTAAAATCGATTTAGTCGAAAATTTTTCGATTTTCTCACGATGGCAAAATTAAGTGAGAAAAGCGAGATGTTCCGATCAAGATTCGATTTCGCAAAGGAGCACAGGGAATCGTGATCGCGCTCGTTAAATCGTTCGAGCTGTGCCAATATGTCCAACAAGTTGCCGAAGAGAATGGCGTTTTCGCGTCCGAGTATTTCCGCACGGGGCAATCGTAACGGACGAAAATCATACGAGCGTCAAATCTCCACGAATCTACAACGGAACGATCATACGTGAGAATTGCGATTATTCTCCCTCACGTCAGTCTCCATCCCCGAAAATAAACCCAACACTTTGAGAGTTTCTGTCAAGACTGTTGTCTAAATTCGATAACGTTGCAATTTTCATTTTTTTATTTTTGATGAAATTCAAAAAAAAATCTTTCACCATTTCTCAATCATTCTGCAATTTTAATTCATAAAAACCAATCAAATTCATTTGAAACCAACGAAAGATAATATTAGATTTAAAAAATTGCTTCCGAGACAATCAAAATTAAGGAGAAATGGTTCGTACAATCCATGTCAAAAGTATGATCAGAACGAAAATTTGCGAATTTTTTACTTTCCAGTCTTCAGAAAGGATTCTGAATTTTTTGTGTATTAGCTACAATAGCGATTAACAACTTCCGATTATTAATTGAACCATTTTAACAATTCACATTGTTTAAACAATTAAAATAGAAAATTTAAGGGAAATGCTTTCAAATTTTGGAATTACCATTGAACACTCATATAAAACATATAAAAAATGTTATCGAGATGGCACCTTTTTTTGTTCATGTTTATATAGAACATATGAACTTTCCATAAGACACAATGTTAAATTTTAAACTTGAAAGTTCATAACTTTAAAACCACTTAGTGAATCATTCGGCAGAACAACATGTCTGCTCAAAATTTGTCTCCCCGATAATATTATTTCGATTGGATATTCTTTTTAGCATTGTGAAGTAGACTAATTTTGAGCAGACAGGTTGTTCTGCCAATCATTCTTAAATTTGGCACTATAGGATTTTTAGCCGTTTTCAAACAAATCTACAAAATTTCAATTTTTTCTAACAATTTTAACAATATGTACAATTCCTCCTTTAAAAATTACTTTACTTCAAAAAAAAATTTCGGAATTAGCATTGAACACTCATATGAAACATATTAAAAAAAAATGTTCATATAACCTGCATTGAAAATGCGAGTTTCAATGCCTGTTGAGCCGACCGAAACTAGTCAATTTCAGACCAATGCGATTTGCCGGGCTGAAAGTGATCGTTTTCTGCCCGTTGAGCGAAGTTGCAGCTTTATTTTCAATCCTGTTAAGGTGATGTGAAAGATGTACCACGTGACACCTGAGTGCGGAGGGATAGCTGAATTTTTCGGACAGATCGTTCTTCGAAATGGTCAAAATTAAGATCTAAAGCGAAGTCTCATGCCCTCCATCAATTAATTCTACAGGGCTTGACACTTTTATTTTGTCCTAAATGTCAACGATCTATAAGAACGATTTGTCCGAAAATTTGTGAGGTTATGTTGACCTTTCACATCGCCTTAAGAGCACCTTTTGTTTATTTCGAAGTCTTTATAACTGTCATTCTTTCGCTATTTGTCTAAAATTAACTAATTTCGGTCGGCTCAACAGACATTGAAACTAGTATTTTCAATGCAAATTGTATGAAAAATATGTGTGACGCGGGATGAAACGAAACGATTTCAGACCGAATGATGCCAGCCCTCGTTTCGCTCGGGCAGGCAACTCTCGCTCTGGTCTGCAATCGTTTCGTTTCACCCCTAGTCACACAATATACTATTACGGAGATGGTACCTTGTTTTGTTTATGTTTAGCAAATGTATATGAATTTTCCAACCGACAGTCGTAGGCCCGTGGTCGATGTGGAGTTTCGGCGGCTCCACAAGTTAAGCTGCATTAGGCGCAGCCAATACTTGGATGGGTGACCGCTTAACTTTCATCGGCTAAAAATCCAGAAAGGACGTCACCGAATGTATCGGCACGGGTTTTCTGCAGTTTTCCCGTGCCCATGTGCAAACATGTGCGAATGCGATACAGGTTAGGATTGAAGTCGACTGCAGACGCAATCGGGGGGGAAATAGAGGGAAAAAGGAAAAATGGAATGAACCATGCATGGCATAGACGGTTCTGAATGGAAGGGGAATATCGTGATTAAAGCTAGAAGCTGTACGAAAGGAAACCAACCTACCTAACTAACTGTATATGAATTTTCCAATCTTAAATTTCAAAAGTTTGAAAGTTCATAACTTTGGAACCATTTAGTGAATCATTCTCAAATTTGGCAAAAGAATTTTTAATAGTTTTCAAACAAATCTACAAAATTTCAACTTTTGCTTACCATTTTTAAAATAGGGTCAATTTCTCCTCAAAAAAATTGCAATTCAAAATATAAAAATGAAAATAAATATTCAAAAAATTATCTTCTATGCAAAATTTCAATTAATTTATTCTTATCGCTATATACCTACCTACATAGAAAAAGAAAGTTTATCGGATCTGAGAGTTCGCGATGCGTCTTATTTCTAACGGTCTCATTGCGGTAATAACAACGATGAAAAACGATTTAATGCGCTGCATCTATCGTCGACAATGGCCGCCCACACGCTCGCGTGAGTTTTGTTCAAGAATACGATATTAAGCACGAGATCCAACCTGGCAAGAAGATAACTTATCTCCGAGAGATTCGATAAAAAAAAACCTCTCGCAAAGCAATTACGTGTATTTGAGGAGAAACAGAGATGTAACGAGACTCCGGAGATTATACCGACTTAATTAATGCCTATTCCGGTAAAGATTATAATTTTGCCCCTAAAATTTTTTATTTTGAAAAAATAAGTAAAAAAAAACCAAAATCATTGAAAAATTTTGTAATAATTATCTCTTCGCGGTTTCTTCATCGTCTCGCAATTTCTCTCTCAATTGCAGGAGCTCGCGATTTACGAAATGAAATGAAATTTTATTTGGTTAATGGACGTGGCTGTTATCAAATATTATTTTGTTGCATTCACGCGGCCGTCATCATTGTACTAAGGAGAGGTGATAAAATAAATCGCGAAAAGTGCGAGACGTACGAAAGAGGAAATGAAAGGAGGGGAAGAGAGATAACGAAACGAAAGATTTCTTCACAAAAAGTCGCACATCGATTGTAATTGCCGGCAAGCGAAATTCTTGTCGCGAGCGTGTTTTATCATTTTTTCGCATCCGCGCGTGGTGATTTCAAGAAACGGCCGATTTCGTTTTGTCACGTTTTTCCAAGTTGAAAAACATTGTTTTTGAAATTAATTTTTTTTCTTGGTTTTTTTTTTAATTTTACTGTAAGCAAAAAAGATATATTTTATTATTCATTATGACTTTTAAGAATCAACTAGAAATACAATCCCTGACAAAAGTGACTTTTCCGTACGAATTGATAAAGTTTAATCTTAATTGTTAAAATTTAGAAAATTGAAATTTTTTATTGTGTTATTTAGAGTGATACTAGATATCTATCTATTATAGATACTAGATACATATATCGATCTATCTAGACTCTAAATATCACAAAATAAAAAAATTCAATTTTCTAAATTTTAGAAATGCTGAGTATCATTCTATATAAATATCATGCTGAGTCAGTAATAGGTTTTTAATGTTTCATCAACAATTTTCACATTATTTATTGCGTAAACGATTACAAAATTCACACAAGATTGCTTGAGCTTGGTTATTAACAGTTTTATGTGTACTGATAAACAAGAAAATTATCAAGAAAACGTAATCGTTTTAATCATTTTTACACTGAAAAAAAAGATTAGTTGATAGTACGTACTGTTAGAGAGAAAAATTCGTTTTGTTGTCATATTGAATAGATAATTTTTTAAAAACTATTTAGCAAAAGTTAATGAAATTTGGCAGAAAGATTCTCTAATACTTAAACATCTTGAGAAAAAATTTACAAGTAATCATTACGGTTTTTTCGATACTTATAATTCATTATAATTTCGATTTTGACGAATCTCCATAAGAATACGTGTAATATTCAATTTATTATAACTTTTAAACGATTTAGTAAACTGAGTTGAAATTTGCAGAGAAGCATTAGTGTTTCATCATCATCAGTGACTGGTCAAATGTTCAGATTTTGGATAAACTTACGAAAATCGGTTATGCCCAAATTTTCTGAAATTTTGCATACACGTTCTTCTTTATAAATAAAGCCATTCTGCAAAGTGATTTCGATTTAAAACAGTGCTAGTGTACCGTAAAATATAGATATATACCTGTAAAGGTTAAATGACAAACTTTCAAGTTATATAATTATTTCAGAAACTATTGCAACGCGATGAAAATCTTCTTACAGGATGTTTTTATACATCAAATCAAACATTTATGCAAAATTTCAGCTCATTTTGGACGTAATCGATTTTCGGAATTACAGCTCAGATTTTCACCACCGCTTCGAATTATCACCCGTACATCCCTAAGGAGGAATGGTAGTCACAATCCATGTCAAAAGTATTCTCAAGACGAAAATTCGCGAATTTTCAAGACTATTGAAAGGGTTCTGAATTTTTTGTGTATTAGCCACTATAGAGATGAACAATTTCCGATTATTAATTAAACCATTTTAACAATTAACATTGGTGAAACAATTAAAATAAAAAATTTAAGTGAAGTGCTTTCAAATTTTGGAATTAGCATTGAACACTCATATGAAACATGTAAAAAAAACGGAGATGCTACCTTTTTTTTTGTTTATGGTTAGAACGTTTTATGAATTACCCATAAGACACAATGTTAAATTTTAAAAGTACCATTTATTGAATCATTGTCAAATTTTGCACAAGGACCGTTTAGCCATTTTCGAACGAGTCTACAAAATTTTAACTTTTCCTTACCATTTTAAAAATAGGTATAATTTCAAGGGTGTTGTACCCTTACACCAAAAAAGAGGGATTTTCATGAGAATTTGCATAATCGTAGATAATGACTTTCAAAAAGTGCTTGCCAAATTCGGAGAAGTTTAGGAGGATAATTTGAAAGATAATTAAAAAAGAAATTAACACGCGTTATTATGGATTTCGTAAATTGTTTAATAGAAAATTGTATATTTTTTAATACACTTCAATAGAAATTGTAGAAATTTATACATCGTACCTTTTTCAATAGAAAAAAATATATATTGCAATAAATTTCTCCATTTCTCATAAATGTATTTGTACACATTTTTTAATAGAAAAATTTCTAAATTCGCATTTTTCGTATGCTTAGAGAAGAGAGATTTTGTTAAAAAATGGAGATAATATTTTTGGAATACCAAGAAAAGTACCCACGAAATTTCAAAAGGATTAGGAGCATTGTTCCTGTGAAATTAATTGATAAAGTATAAAAATAGCGAGTTTATTGAAAACTATATTTAACCATAAAGTTCAGATACGTGGATTTGTGCAGATGGAAACTGTGGCAAAAAACTTTTTTGTCCAAAAGTTAATGACGCAGCATAATAAACACTTTGTTTGTTATATATTCGTCATTATTTAATTAATAAGCGTTTCTTTTAGGTATCATGTGTACATTTTTAATAGGGTAGGGTAGGGCAAAATGGGGTAGGGGGGGGCAAAATGGGGTACCCCAAAAATTTGGTGAAAATTTTCAATATTTCAATTTTTCATAAAATTTAATATCAAATAGTCTTTTATTTGCTAAGAACATTGTATTTGGTAGTTTAGAAACACATTTCAACAAGAATTAAAATGAAAAATCAATTGA